>PVJO010005238.1:0-100654 GCA_004026905.1 Hystrix cristata
TTTTTTTTTTTCTTTTTGGTGCTGGGGATCGAACTCAAAAGAGATTTTTTTAAATGGACAATATTAAATGATAGTATCTAAGAATCTTGCCCACTAGGGTGATAAAATACTGTATAAAGAAACGTAACAGGGGTTGGGGATTTAGCTCAAGTGGTAGAGCACCTCCCTACCAAGCGCAAGGCCCTGAGTTTGATCCCCAGCACTGCCCCACCCCCAAAAGAAACATATAGAAGAAGCCAGGGGTGGTGATTCATGCCTGTAATCCCAGCACTTTGGAGGCTGAGGCAGGAGGATAGCTGAAAGTTCAAGCCAGCCTGGGCTACATAGTGAGTTCAAGCCTAGCCTGTACTACAAATCGAGACCGTGTCTCAAAAAAAGAAAAAGATTAAAAGTCAGTATAGTAAATTACTCTTAGTGGAAAGGAGGAGGTTATGGTGGGGACAGAACACATGGAGTTGCTGGTAGGGTGGCCGGCAAAGTGCTATATCCTCACCTGGGTAGTAATTACAAGTGTATCTGCCTTACAATAATCCAGGCAAGTCTGTATTTGTGTAGTTTTTCCATATCTGCACTTCATTTTACTATCAAAAAGTTAAAAAAAATGCTTTTGCCATCATACTGCTATTATTTTCAACCCTCAGAGAAGACTTTCAACTCTCACCTTGGTCACAGGACATCAGCAGATCTGGGTTACTGACCACTATCAAGGTTTCTGTATCTTTGCTGTGTGGCCTGTGATAGCGACAGTGCACAGGCAAAGAGGCGTGGAAACAGCCAAGGCAGTGTACATCTTGTCGGGGGTAGATGAGAACTTCAGATTCCTTGGATAAATAGCTGGGGGCTTCTATATCAAAATTTTCTGAAACCATCACTGCCTGATGAAGGGAAAATAAATGTTAATCAAGAGGGGGCTGGGGATTTAGCTCAGTGGTAGAGTGCTTGCCTAGCGTAAGGCCCTGAGTTCGGATCCCCAGGACCCCCCTCCCAAACAAAACAAAACAAATGTTAATCAAGGAAAAGAAATGGATGAGGAAAAAATAAAGACTAAAATAAAACCACAAGATTGCTATTCAGATATGGAGAAGTGTCAGATTTACCCTCCTTACAAACCATTTTCAGATGTGATCTGTGCATAACAAAAGCAAACTGGGGAAACACACTGGGGTGCCAAATTTTCTATAATAATTATCTCTATAAATTTCCTTTTTTTTTCATAAATTTCCTTATTAACCTGTGTTTAAGTGTCAAAACAGGTACCAGAAAGGAGAAATTCTGTGAGTAAACACAGCACAATTAAATAAGTATAAAAACCACTAAAACAAAATGGTTAAACTTGTATTAGGTTAAAATGATTGGTATCATTATGGTAATTTCCTGTTCTTTTGTGGAGTAAGTCAAATGGTAGTGACTAAGTCAGAGCACTGCCCTCAGGAAGTCAAGGCAAAGGTCAGTAACTCTATGTGTGTAAAAGGTTAATGGAATACCTGGCAAATGACTTTTTTTTCTTTTGATGGTACTAAGGATTGAACCAAGGGCTTCATGCATCTAGGCAAATGGTCTACCACAGAATTATTTTCCCAACCCCAGCAAATTATTTTCAAAAAAATAACTTGGTAAAAACTATTCTAAGTAGCTGGGCACACACACATGCCTGTAATCCCAGTACTGAGGAGGCTGAGGCAGGAGGATTGCCGTGAGTTCACAGCCAGCCTGGGTTACATATGAGGTCAAGCAGTCTGAACTATATACCAAAACCCTCTCTCTCAAAAAAAAAAAAAATAAATAAATAAAGAGAAAGAAAAGAAAAGAAACTCTTTATGTATTCTACATCAAAAATGAAAATGCAGAGGTTGGGGATTTAGCTCAGTGGTTAGAGTGCTTGGCTAGCAAGCACAAGGCCTTGAATTCGATTCCCGGCACCCTGCCAAAAAAGTTGGTTATATCCATGTATTTACTTAGTATACATATGTATCTGTCTTAGTTACTGTTCTAAAATACAACACCCATAAATTAAAGGAGACAAAATTTATTTCAGCTCAGTTTGTAGAGGTTTCAGTCCATAGTCAGCTGGCTCCAACCAGGGTGGTGAGGCAGAGGGGAGAGAAACAGTTCATGGCATGACAGGGAGAAAGTAGTAAGCAGAAAGCAGCAGCAAGCCTGTTTTCTTTCTATCCTTTTATATTCCAGGCTACAGTACAATTTATTGGTGCCACCCATACTCAGGGTGGGGGGCTTCCATTATTCATGCTGTTAGTCCCAGTATCACACCCTTAATCCACATTCATTCACCCTAATCCAGCCAATTTTGAAACTCCCCACCTATGAGCACATGAGGCTTTGGGGGGGGACACCTAGATACAAACCCTAACATTATCCATATTACGTATTTATGTATTTACACACACATATATACACATTCAGGAATTATACACATAACCTATGTATGGATGTACACACACACTCTTTCTTTTAGAATTCTCTATGCAAAGTCCTGACAAGCCTCCTAGAAATAACCAGCATTAACTGCTTCTCATCACCACAAGCATCTCCATTTTCCTAATTGGCAGTGATTAAAAAATCCTACATTTTTTTCACATGTTGTTCCACATGTTAATCACAGGAGTAACAGAACTCATTGGCAAAGGTCAAGGAATTATATAGACTTATAAATGATCACGGACCTCAGAGGTGAACAAATTAAACCACTATTCCAACAAGGGGCTTTTCAATATAATCATCCACTGCCTGAACACTTCCAGTGACGAGCAGCCCATTACTTTGAGTCAGCTCATCCTACTACTGTTTTTTTTGTTTTTGTTTTGAGACAGGGTCTCACTATGCAGTTCAGGCTGGCCTTGAACTTGCTGTGATCCTCCTGCTTTAGCCTCCCAAGTGCTGGGATTCCAGGCGTGCGCCACCACACCTGGCCTGACTACCATGAAAGGATTCTTTTTCATGAGTAGAAACTTTATGTGCTGGCCTCTAACATTTACTAGTTGTTCTTGCTTACAATGTCTGCAATAAGCCTGTTCCTGTTCCACCAAGGACCTTTCACGCATCACAAGTCAACCAGGCTGCCACCACTAAGTCCTTTCCTCTACAGGGAAACAGTCCCGGTTCTCTCAGTTTCTCGTAAAATGGCTCCTATCCATTCATTTTAGTTACCTTCTGAAATATCCATTAACTATAGTGGCAATCACTTTCTTTTCTTTTCTTTTTTTTTTTTTTGATGCCGGGGATCAAACTCAGGGCCTTGTGCGTGCTAGGCAAGTATCCTAACCACTGAACTAAATTGCCAGCAGGCAATCACTTTCTTTGGGCAAAACTTGCATTAGCTTCTCACCAGACTTTGTTCAGTATGTGACTGATGTGTGTGTGTGTATTTTTTTTTTTAATAAAAATTTTGGGAGGTACTGGAGATTGAACCCAGGGCCTTCCAACTGAGCTCATTTCCAGCCTTTTTGGAGTGTTCTATAAATGCCAATTAGATCAAGTTGGTAGTTTTGTGTTTTGTTTTTGAGACGCAGTCTTGCTTTGTACTTCAGGCTGGCCTTGAACTCACCATGTAGCCCAGGCTGGCCTCCAACTCACAGCAATCTTCCTGCCTCAGCCTCTTGAGTGCTGGGATTACAGGTGTGGGCCACCAAGCCTAGCTTGTTAATTGGTAGTTTTGTTCAAATCTTCTGTATACTTATCCATTTTCTGTCTAGTTATATCAATTATTGAAAGTGGGATATTGAAATTTCCAATTATAGCCATAGGTTTTACTGTTTCATTTTGTAGTTCATACATTAGGTGTATAATGTTTAGAATTGTTATTTCCTTCTAATGAATTGAACCCACCATCAAAAAATCTTTAGCTCTAATCTTTGCTCTGAAACGCATTTCTAATATTAATAGTGCCAGTCCAACTTTCTTTTGATCTCTGTGAACATTATCTTTCCCATTCTTCCACTTTCGGGTTGGGGGATGCTGGGGATCGAACTCTGGGCCTTGTGCTTGCTAGGCAAGTGTTCTACTACTGAACTAAATCCCCAACCCCTCCATCCTTTTACTTTGAACTCATATTTTAAATTTGCCACATACCTGTAATCCCAGCCCCAGGAGATTGAAGACTGCCTCAAATATAAGGCCAGCTTGGGCTAATAGTAAGTTCAAGGCCAGCCTGAAGTACATAACAAGATCCTGTCTCAAAACAAAATAAAAAACATTTCTTCTAAGTAACATATTACTCAGTCTTGCTTTCTTTTCTAATCTAATGACCTACATCTTTTAATAGGGATATTTAGAAATTTACACTTACTACAACTATTAATATGTTTAAGTATACATCCATCATCTTGTTTTTTGTTCTCTATTGATAACAATATCTTTATCATCTTTTTCTGCCTTCTGTTGGATTAGGTAAACTACTTTATTCCATTTTATCTGGGAGGCTAGCAAATTAGCTACAACTGTTATTTTCATGACTGCTTTAGGGTTTACAAACCTATCATAGTCTACCTTCAAGTGCTACTAAACTACTTCACATTCTGTATAACAACTTTATATGTAAAGTACAGGTCTCATGTTTTTTTTTCTTCCTGAAGTCCTAGGGATTGAACCCAGGGCCTGGCATGTGCTAGGCAACAATTCTACCACTGAACCACAACCACATCCCTTTTGATTTTATTCTGAAACATACACCCACTGGTGTTGAACTCAAGATCCTCCTGCCTCAGCCTCCTGAATATCTGAATTTACAGGTATGTGCTGCCATACCCAGTTATATACTTCCCATTTTCCCCTCCTGGTTTGTGCCTAGTCATTCCCCCAAAGCCTCACGCAGTCATAGATGGGGTATCTGCAGAGGTGGCTGGATCTAGAGTGTGTGATGCTGCAATTAAGGGTGTGTGATTACTAAATCAGTCCACTGATTGGTTTCGGACCACACCAATCCAGAAGCCTGAATAAAATATAAGTGGCAGAAAGAAGCTAGGGTCCCTTGCTTACCTTGTTTGCCTTGCTGCCTCCTGCCTGCTGTGAGCAGTTTCTCCCCCCCAATGCCCTTCTGCCATGCTACCCTGCCTTGGAGCCAGCCAACTGTGAATTGAATCCTCTACAAACTGTAAGCCAAATAAACCTTTTCCCCTTTGACTCTGGGAGTCGGGTATTTTGTCCCAGCAAGAAGAGAAAAGTAACTAAGATGCCTCCCAACTTTTGTGATATTTCTGTCACACATTTTACTTTTTCATAAAGCATGAACCCTATACTATACCGTTATTTTTGTTAATAATCTCATACAGAGAGTTAAATAGTAAGGGAAAAGAAGACATATTTACCCACATAGTTACCCCTTCAAGCATGCTCCTTTCTGGAGTACATCTAGATTTCGCCTAAAGACTTGCTGTAACATTTCTTGTAGGGGAGGTCTATTTTTGGGGGGGTGGGTGCTGGGGATTGAACTCAGAGTGCTCTACCACTGAGCTAAATCCCCAACCCCTGTGGTGAAGGTCTGATGATGAGTTATTTCAGCTTTGTATATCTCAAAGAGTCATTTCCCCTTCACTTTGAGAGCTATTTTCAGTAGGTATAGAATTTAAAATTCACAGGTTTTTCTTTTCTTTTTAAAAATTTCTTTTTTCTCTTTATTCCTTTTTTTTTTTTTTTCCCAGTTTTGGGGATTAAACCCAAGGCCTTACATGTGCTAAGTAAGGGCTCTGCCACTTAGCTACACAGGGTCTCACTAGTTGCCCAGGTTGGCCTCAAATTTGAGATCCTTCTGCCTCAGCCTCCCAAGTAGCTGGGATGACAGGTATGAGCCACCATGGCCAGCCACAGTCTTTTCTGCAAATACTTTCAAGAGGAAACTATATTGTCTTTTTGTTTATATTGTTTCTGACAAACCTGCTGTTATCATTATTTTTGTTTCTCTGTGTGTAACAGCTTTTTCCTCTTGGGGCTTTTAAGATTTTCTTATTGTTTCAAAAATTTTGTCATGTGACTTGGTGTAGTTTTTGTCATGTTTCTTGTACTTGAGCATCTTAACATAGGTTCATCAAATTCAGATTTTTCAGCCAAATTTTTGTTTGTTTTTTAGCCAAGTATTTTTCATGTCCATTTCTCTGCCACTCCTTCAAGACTCCAATTACACATACAGTAGACTACGTGAAGGTCGCACACAGTTCACCTGTGCTCCACTCACCTTCTGCATTTACCTGTTTACACTTCTAGTAGTTTCTACTTCTATGTCTCCAAAATCCTCTTTTTTTCCTATAGTGTTTTATCTGTCATTAATCCTATCCATAGTATTTTTCATCTCACACACTACGGTCTTAATATTTAAAAGTTCAATGCTGCCCTTTTAAAACATCTTCCATGTCTCTCAACTTTTAGAACAAATGAAATATGGTTAAAACAACTGTTTATGGCCTGCTTATTAATTCTGACATTTGGGTCACTTCAGGGTTGGTTTTGATTAATTCATTTACCTCCTCAATATAGGTCATACTTCCCATGAGCTTGCACAACTGCATTTTTTTCTTCCTTCAGGACTGGGGGTCAAACCCAGTCCCTGGAACATGCTAGGAAGGTACTCTAGCACTCAGCCACATTCCCAATTTTCCACCTATTTTTTATTAGTCAAGATAGTGGGGAGCTGATCTTGTTTTATGCTGGGTATTTCATTAAAATTCTTTTATTTTTTTACTTTTCTTGGTGCGGGGGATTGAACCCATGCTAGGCAAGCAGTCTACCACTGAGCTGTACCTCCACCTCTCTTCTGGGTATTTCTTTATTCCTATATTCTTTGTTTCATCCATAATTTAATTCTTTTAATTGCACATCTCCTTTCCTATAAATACTCTTAAGCTCTGTTTGAGAATCAGTTGTTACCTGTGAACAGTTTGATTTTTTTGGAAGGGCTTGCTTTTAAGGTTTGCTATGTAGGATGGAAGCAATACTAACTTTGAAAACTTTCCCAAGGAAGTGAGCAGGGGCAGTTGGGGGCTTCCCTTCATTATTTCCCCGATCTCGGATCTCACTGCCCTTCTCTGCCTGATAGTCACTGCCTACTTTCATTATTTCATATGTTTTGTTTATTTCTTGGTGGTTTTAAGTGGGAGAATAAATCTATTCTTTGCTCTCCAACCTGTCCAGAAGCAGAAGGCTTAACATTACAAATTCTGACTGAGTAAAACTTATGGTTTCAAAAACAGTGTTTTCACAAGACCTACAGAACAGCATTTTCCTATATCTCAATCTAATATTATAATGTTTTCAAAGAAGAGGAGAGGCCTTTGATTCCAAGCACATGTTTAGGGGCTAAGGCTGTCAGTCAGTGGTAAAGTGCTTGCCTAGATGTGCAAGGCAGTGGGTTCTACTTTGAGACTGAGGAAAATTTAAAAATCTAATAACCCTACCTAAAAATGAAATGAGGTTTATGTGATATTTTATCCTTGGTGAATCTTTTTAAGGACTGTATTTATTTATTTGTTTGTTTATTTATTTATTTATTTATTTTTTTGTGTGTGTGTGGTGCCAGGGATCGAACTCAGACCCTTGTGCTTATAAGGCAAGCATTCTAATCACTGAGCTAAATCCCCAGCCCAGGACTGTATTTATTTTTAAACTGTTTCCTAACGACAACAACAACAAAAAACCAAAAAAACAAAAAGAAACTGTTCCTGCCCAGCGGGGTGGCACACACCTGTAATCCCAGCACTTAGGAGGCTGAGGCAGGAGGATTACCACAAATTTGAGGCCTGCCTGGGCTACCTAGTAGGTTCAAGGCCAGCCTGAACTACATAGCAAGACCCTGTCTCAAAAAACCAATTAAAAAAAAAAATAAAGCTAAAATAATAATAATAATAAACTGTTTACAAATTCCTTATACAGTATTTTGTTGCCACACTACTCTACTGCTTTGGACTGACAGAAGCAAAAACTGTATCACCTGGAAGAGATGAGGTCTCAGTCTAAGTACGTGGGCATAGACTAATCTTACATGTAAATTCCCTTCCATCCAGTTAAATTTACCTTACAATACCACTTCCCATGACAAAATTTCCCTGTACAGGAAAGGGACCCTAGTCTCGACTCTGCTAGAAAGAAGGAAAAAGTATCTGAT
This sequence comes from Hystrix cristata, assembly GCA_004026905.1. NCBI lineage: Eukaryota > Metazoa > Chordata > Mammalia > Rodentia > Hystricidae > Hystrix > Hystrix cristata. The sequence goes on from PVJO010005238.1 coordinate 8,108, forward strand.
ATATCAAGAAATCAACTTTCAATTATCTGTCACAAATGTGACATCTATTTGCCTAGAAATTTTCAAAACAAAAAATATAATATTTAAAGATTAGAAGATTAGGGAGCAGAAAATTAAGACAAAGAAAACCTCATCAATCAATGTACAGTAGCACCCTTCGCCTTCCTCCTCTTCTTGTAATGGTCAACCTCCAAACATCCAAATTTTATCTCAATCAAAGGCACAGACGTTTTAAGAACTCCATTTTCTTAGAACATTGGTAAGTGATTTTATCAAGTAGGTCCTAAACATGATTCCAAGGTATGTCATTACAAGTCAAGAACTGTGTTTAAATTTGAAACCTATTATCTTAAAACGTGAAAGCTGTACTTACAATTCACACCTCAGTGAACGACAGAAACAAGATCTTTCCAGATACATACATGTATCTAAACTGCTATATCTGCTATATATGAACAAAAACACTTAGAACAAAGCAAGAAACTTGGTAACTGGGAGTTGAGACTGGTGGAAGTTTATCACTGTGTGCCTTATTATATCTCCTGAATTTTGAGTCATGAAAATATAATTACCTATTAAAAAATTAAACGAAACAGGTAAAGAAATTGGCCTAAACTACAATTACAAATAAACTGCCATGAAAAATGTACCTATTTTGCCTTTAAAAAAAAATCCATGCGTAGGTTATAATCTTATTAACTAAAATGATGCTTCCCCAAATTTCTTAATAAGAATCATTTGATTATGGACAGGCATGGTGGCGCACACCTGTGATCCCAGCACTTGGGAGGCTGAGGCAGGAGGACTGCCACAAATTCAAGGCCAGTCTGAACTACAAAGCAAGACCTTGTCTCAAAAAAAAAGAGAAACAATCATTTGGGTTGTTAAAAAGAGGTTTTGGAGAGCAATCTAGACCTGCTAAGTCAGGATTTCAGGAAGATAAAACTCTGTACCCCAAAGCACCCCACTCGTCCTTTTGGTTCCCCACTGTGGAACCCCACTGGGGTTCACTGGAACCCTCTTTTGGAACCCCACTATGGTTCCTTGTGGTTCTTATCAAGGCCGGGGAAACCCTTAACTAAGGGGTAGCATTCATGTTGGGAAAGAGCAATAATGCTGCAACTAGACAAGCCTGGGCTCACTTCTTGGCTTATGAGTATCCATATAAGCTAAGTTACCTGTCCTCACTGTGCTTGTTTCCTTATCTATAAAACAGATAATAACTTCAGGACTGTTGTAAGATTTTATGTAAAGGAGGGGTTGGGTATTTAGCTAGGTGGTTAGAGTGCTTGCCTAGCAAGCACAAGGCCCTGAGTTTGATCCCCAGCAGTCCCCAAAAAACAAACAAACAAACAAACAAAAAACTACTCTGTCAGAATTTATGTAAAGGATAGGAGACACAATCTTTAAAGATTAATTTTTTTCTGCTTCCTTTAGAAAAAATTAAAGCTATCTGGTATAAAGATACCTAGTAAATATTAGTTTTCTTTCCTCTCATACCCAAATTATATAGATGTTGGGGTGTATGTCTACCTAATGTAACAAAGGTATACTTTTTTTAGCCCCTAAACTATGAACCATGCTGCTGAAAAGCATTTAACTAGCTCAGTTTAGTTGGCTTAATCGTGACAAGTATTGCTCACTTTTTGAAGTCTATTCCCATTCTGTCTCTAAAAAGGTCACTTTATGTACTTTGACAAACTTTAAAAAATACTACATCATATTACTATTTTGCCTTTATCAAAATTATGGCATCCCTAAATTAGCTTCTCTCTCCACCCTGAAAAAGTCCCCTAATAGCTATACCTTTGTTATGTTTTTCTCTTGCAATGAAGCCAGCTCATATGGATCCACAAAAAGTCCTGTAGGGATAGACTGTTTAATTAAGATTCGGCAGGTCTGTAAGGCCTCAATGCTTTCTCCAAACTTCACCTTTATTAAAAGGTCTCTGTAAGACAAATACATTTAAATGAAATCTCTTCATTCAACTGTTAGATGAGAGGGCTTAGGGATTTAGCTCAAGTGGCAGAGTGCTTGCCCAGCAAGTGCAAGGCCCTGAGTTTGATCCCCAGCACCCAAGGGCGGAAAAAAAATTCCAGTAACAATTGTTAGATGAGAGAGCATAACATCATATCTATAATAGTAGAAACTCTGTATTTTAACTTAATTTTCTAAAAGTAGATTATCAAGTCAAGTGAAATATTTATACCATGTCAGAATCAACCATTGCATCTGTCATAATTCATGAGTCACAGTTTAGCATTAGTGTAAAAAGAGAGTCCAAAAATAGCCACACACTATTTTCGAGAGTCAGCAACATAATTAATGGAGAAAACAGTCTTTCCAACCAATGGTACTAAAACAAATGGACATCTGTACAGAAATAATAGGGCTGAGAGCACTTGACTAGCGAGCACAAGGCCCTGAGTTCAATCCCCTAAACCACCCCCACAAAATAATAATAATAGGTGTGGGGATGTAGCTCAGTGGCAGAGTGCTTGCCTACCAGTGTGAGGCCCTGGGTTCAATCCCTGTACCATAAAAAGAGGGAGAGAGACAGACACAGAGACAGTGAGACAATAAATACTCCCCTCTACCACATAAGCATACATAAAAATTAATTTCAAATAGATTATAAATCCAAATGTATCATTGCCCAGCTTTCTGTCAAGAGGCAGATTCTGGACGCCAATGCAGGGAAGGAGATCCAAGGCACGGTATGGTTGTCTTGCTTAAGGAAACAGAAGTCCATGGAGATTGCAGTGACTGAAAAACACAGCACTAAGTGGCAGAGAGCAACTTAGGGGAAAAGCGTTCCAAAAATCCAAATAGAAATCCCTTGAATTTTTGCTAAAACAAAGTGTGATGGTTGGGGTGCAGTGTCAACCTGGTTGGCTTTGGCACCCATCCCCAGGATTGGTAAAGCATACTTCCGGGAGTGGCTGGGTGGGTCACAGAGATGTGGCCTTGGGGTCAACGTCTGGTCTCTGGCCCCTTCCTCTCTGGCACTGTTCCCTGGCTGTTTCCTGGCTACCATGAACTGAGCAACTTTTGGCCATGTTTCTGCTTGAGAGCCAGGTGACCATAAACTGACTCTTCTTAAAACATAAGCCAAATTAAACCTCCCCTGCTTTAAATTGTGGGTGTTTTATACTGTGTCCAACAATAGGAAGGCCAAGTAATAAACTAAGATATGCATAAATAAGATGCCACTACACAACACTGTGCATTTTTTTAAATGTCTGAAGAATTAAAAATGGAAAAAATTCAATATTTTGCACAAGATTAGAAGACACTTAAACACACATACCGAAGCATTCTGTAGAGATGCTCAGAGGGCAAAGCACTAGTTGATAAATCTGCCCAAATTAAGGGCCACATTAATTTTAGAACTATACAAAAGGAGGATCAAGCTGATACAAAAAATAATTTAACTGTCAACAGAAAAAAGCTCAACAGTCTTTATTTTTTCCCAACAGTCTTTAAAGGAGGATAACAAAACCCACACTCAACAACGTTCATAACAGAAATATTCAATTTTCATCATCCAATCAAACGCTACTAAACATGCAAAGAAACAGGGAAATACAACAATCAAGAAATATCAGTCAATAGAAACAGATCCAGAAATGACAGAAGTGACAAAATTAGCAATGGGCACTAAAACGGTCATCATAAATTGGGCACGGTGGTGCACACCTATAATCCCAGCACCTGGGGGGCTGAGACAGGAGGATCACTGTGAGTTTCAGGCCAGCCTGGGCTACATAGCAAGACCCTGTCTCAAAAAACAAAACAAAACAAAAAAAACCATCATTATAAATACACCCAACATGTTCAAGGATTTAAAGACAACCATAAACATTATGAGGGAAAGAAAGATATTTTTTAAAGTACTGAATGTAATTTCAAGAGAAAAACAAAATTTCTGAAATAAAAAAGTTACCTGGATGTGATTAAAAGCAATTAGACACTGAGGAATAAAAGAGGGATGACTTGAAGACAGAGCAACAGAAACTATCCAAACTGAAGCACCAAGAGGAAAACAGACTGGAAAGATAAAAGGAAGACCTTCAATGACCTTTAAACAATATCAAGTGGTCTTTCTTTTTGGGTGCTGGGGATTGAACTCAGGGCCTTGTGCTTGCTAGGCAAGCACTCTACCACTTGCGCTAAATCCCCAGCTATCAAGTGGTCTTGTAATATGTATACTTTGAGTCCTAGAGAAAGAGGAGAAAATACAACAGAAAAAAAATTGAAGACACAATGGCTGAAAAATTCTAAATTTCATTAAAATTCTAATCCTATAAATCCAAGAAGCTCAATAAACTCTAAGTAGGATATACACAAACCACAATAAGGCATTTTATTACCCAGTCACTGAAAAAAGAAAATAAAAAACTGGGGCTAGGGATTTAGCTCAGTGGTAGAGCACTTGCACAGCAAGCACAAGGCCCCAAGTTCCATCCTCAGCAGCAATAAAAAAAAAAAAACTGAAATCACATCAAGCATATCTAACCACAATGGAAGTAAATTAGAAATCAGTAGAGTGCCTACCTGGCAAGCACAAGGTCCTGAGTTTGATCCCCAGCACCAAAAAAATTAAAAAATAGAAATCAGTAACAAAAGGTAGCTAAAAAAAAATCCTATAAACCTTAAAATATGCCTCTAAATAATCAGGGATTTAGCTCAGTGGTTAGAGTGTTTACCTCGCAAGCATGAGGCCGAGTTCAATTCCCAGTACAAAAAAAAAAAATCAATGGGTCAAAGAAACTATAAAGGAAATTAGAAAATTTATTGAAGTAAATGAAAATAAATGCATTAAAATTTATAAGATGCTGGGAGGGAAGCACCTAGTTGCAAATGCAAATATACTGCAGAAAAAAATCTACTATTAAAAAAACTAAGAAGAAAAAAACAAACAAACAAACAAAAAAACTAAGAAGAGGGTTGGGGATGTAGTTCAAGTGGTAGAGCACTTGCCTAGCAAGCGCAAGGCCCTGAGTTTGAAAAAAACAAACTAAGAAGAGGAAATTAAATTCAGTAAAAAGGAAGGAAATAATAGAGAATAAATCAATGAAATAACTTCTATCAAATCATTGCAATTCTCTGAGTCCTGGTTCTCTCATCTAAAAAACAATAAAATTTCATCTGTCTCACAGCCATTGTGAAGATTAGGAATACTGTATATAAACTGCTATATCTATCCCTATATATAATTTTACATGATAAACAGTAGATGTTTTCTTCTTTTCTCCATTGTTTTTTTAATCACTACAGTGATACCTAGGTTCACAAACTTAATTTGTTCTACAATTTTGGAAAAGATGGTCATGTTTGTGTTTGTGTAGGAAAGATGACCCCAGGCATGTCTCATGTTTTGCAACAATAAAATTTTGCCAAATGCTTCTGTTTGCAAATCAAACAAAACCATTTGTTAATGGAGGTATGACTGTATATTGAAGTGTGAATCACATATGACAAATCTGTCACTGATAAACTTTAAGAAAGCAAATGACTTTTCAATTTATCCATTTTTCAAATGCCAGTTTTTTGCTCTACATTATATAAGATTGTATTTTTATGCCGAGTGTGGTGGCGCCTGCCTTTAATCCTAGAACTTAGGAGGCTGAGGTAGGAGGATCTCCATGAATTTGAGGCTAGCCTGGGCTACACAGTGAGTTCAGGCCAACTTGAACTACAAAGACAGACCCCGTCTCAAAAATAAAAAAGTATTGTTAGGCAGAAATCAATGGATACCTTACCTGTGGAAACCGTCTTTCAAAACTTTGTGCCCCAAAGTAATTTCAGGACAAGTGGCCCTCATGCCTATAGAAATGAAAAGATTTTTTACAAAATAAGCAGCCAATAAAAGAACACATACACACACACACACACACACACACACATATATTTAGAAAAATGGGTTTTACTTGCCAGAAAAGTCTCACTTAAAACTTAAAATCTAACTTTTTAAATATAACAAAAACTTTCGAAATTTAAGCAGTTTGAGCTACATATTCTCAGTATAGCACAGTGATTAGTAACAATACTGATTCTGGAGTTAGATTGCTTGATTTCAAATCCCTGTTACTTAATAACTATGTTTCAGGGCACGACAGTTTATCTTTCTGTGTAGTTGTCATAAAAATTCAATATATGTAAAAGTACTTATAACATAGTTTACCATACACTGTACTAAGTATTCTATCTAAGTGTATGTTATTAACAGTACTTGGACTCAGGTGACCCAGGACACCAAAAAGGAACAGAATGGCTAAAGATCAGAGAAATCTGTTTTTATTCCTAGTTCACTAAAACTGTGCACATATCATACATAATGGCAATGTCTGTATTCTAACATCCCTACCCTCAAAACTTGGAAGATTTTACATTTATGCCTTGTGGAGATGTTGGAAGGGGAAAGGAAGGAAGCAAGGAAGAGAGGGAGGGAGGGAAGAAGGTGGGTAGGCGGACAGGCAGACAGGCAAGAAAACTGAAGGTATTTAAAGGTTCGAAGGGTTTCTTTAGGTTTCTTTTTCTTTCTTTTTTTTTTTTTTTTTGTGCTGGGGATCGAACTCAGGGCCTTGTGCTTGTGAGGCAAGTGCTCTCACCACTAAGCTAAATCCCCAGCCCTCGAAGGGTTTCTTTATAAATTCAGAAACCAGAACTGTTACTCTATTAACTTCATGCAGAATTCAGACACTAAAACTATTAATCAGTGTAAGCATCATCACACTCAATATTCAGTTTCCATCTACCACCAGCACTCTCAGGCATCCTGCTACAGAACTTTGTCCTATTGCAAAAGCTAAAATATTTGGGAAGAAAATGAAAACAAACACACAGAAAATCATACATTATTGAATGTTGCTGAACCCAACAGATGTATTCCTGAAATGATGCGGCAAGAAAAATGACATGAAGGTGAACCAGTTTGAAATTAGAAAAATATAACACTTGTTAAATAGTTTTCTTTATGCTCTATCCCCTACTTAGGGCTTTTGCATGTGTTTTGATTTTCACAACCTAGCAAAATAGGCAGGCAAAAGTACAGTACTGCCATTTCAACCCAGATGAAAACTCAGACTCATAGTTAGCAACTGGCTCTCAGTCACACAACTAAGTGATTAAAAGCAAGATTTGCCTGACCTTTTCCCAAGGGTGGGGGTGGCGGTGTGCTGGGGATTGAGGGTCTTGGTGCTTGCTACGCAAGGGCTCTAGCACTTGAGCTAAATCCCCAACCCCTGCCTGACTTTTAAAGATTGAAAATACTTTCACTCAACTCCTAAAGAAGTCTTGCTTTATAGAATCGTAAAATCTTTTCCCAAATAAACAAATGCCATGTTGTTATGGTTTGTGCCTATAAGTCCCCTCGAAGCCTCATGTGGTCACAGATGGGGCTTTTTCAGAGGTAGCTGAATCAAGAGTTCGTGATGCTGGGATTAAGGGTGTGTGATCACTAAATCAATCCACTGCTTGGTTTGGCACCACCCTAATCCTGGCAGCCTGTATAAAATACAAGGGACAAAAAGAGGCTTGTCTACCCTTGCTGCCTTCTGCCTGTCTGCCATGCCACCCTGCCTTGGATCCAGCCGATTGTGGACTGAAACCTCTGCAAACTGAGCTAAATAAACCTTTCCTCCCTTAACTTTCCGTGTTGGGTATTCTGTCTCAGCAAGAGTAAAAGTAACAAAGGCACATAGGTAGCTCTTGTAAAAATCCAGATTGTTCTTCATGTATAATTTTAACTGGGGAGAATAATACCTGATATTATTTTAACTATAAAAACAAATAAAAAGAAAAAAGGTTAATGGGCCTAAATTCTACTGGAATGTACTCTAGAGTAGTTACTCAATTCATTTTGGGGTGGTGGAAAGGCTAACTGCAAATATTATAGCAAACATTATGTATTTATGATTTTTAAAGGCAAAAGTGTCATTTTTTTTTCCAGTGCCAGGGATCCATCGAACTCAGGGCCTTGTGCTTGAGAGGCAAGCACTCTAACCATTGAGCTAAATCCCTAGCTGACAAGTGTCATTTTTGAAAACGAATTTGTATCTGAGCTCACTTTTAAGATTTTTTTTCCTTCTTAAACACTACTTTATTTGGCTGTGGCTGTGGTGGCCTGAACTAGCTCTGAAAATGAACCCCTTTGTAATCATAAACTACCAATGCTTGAAGAGTGTTTAGAGATGCCGAGTCTATTGCTTTAAAATTCTTTTCGGGTTCATCATAATCCTTTTTTTAAATAAATCTGGAAATATAATACGTAAATACACGCGGGCAGAACAGTACTCTTCGACAGGTACTACTCGAACGTCCTCATTCGACAGATGAGAAACTCGGTGCGGTGGGCCTGTTGTGACTTTCCTTCCCCTAGCAAACACTACCACTTCATTCTACTACTCTTGCACACATCGTCTCACTTACTGCACTCCCACCTCAGGGCTAGTTCCGCGAACTACGGCCCAAAGACGTGCTTGCAATCGACTCCCGCGTGCAGCCTGATCCAAAACAAAAACTAGTTGCACACACACGCCCTGAGTCTCTCCGTGCTGTTCTGGGATTCTCATGCCGCGGAGGGCGCGGAGGCTTTGGGGGCCCCTTGGCGATCGGAAGCGTCACGCATCGCAGGAGCACCCAGGGCACCCAATTTCCACAGCTCCAGCTTCCAAGCTGCAGTACCTCGAAGCCCCGGATCCCTGGGATCGGCCGCAGAGCGAGGAGCACGGGAAAGGAGGGGATGCTCGCGGCCGTGGTATGAACCTTCTCCCTCTCACCTTACGCCCCCGCCGCGGGCAGAGAAGACCCGAAGTCTAGCGGTCCCGCCCCTCGGGCCCCGAGCCCCGCCCCTTACCGGAGGCTGAGGGGGCGTCGCTGAAGCCAGCAGTGAGCGCGCGTGCCAGTTCAGCCGCCAAGACGAGCAGCCAGGCCATGGCCTGGACAGCCAGGACGCCGGAGGCTGGACGCCCGCGAAGGCCGTACGGGACGAACTGTGGACGCAAGAAGGAGCCACACACGACCCGCGCCGCCCCGAGAGAGCGCTACCACCGACTCGGGGACCCGCGTGGAGGCCTTAGTGCGCGCACCCGCTGCCCAGCTGTTTCCACAACTCCAGCCCCTCCGTGCGCTCTCGCGCCCAGGAGCGGTGCAAACGTCATGACGCACTTCCGGGATGTTGCCATGGTAACGGCGGGGCGCGCCCCTCGGTAAATTTCTCTGGGTAGGCGTACCGGAAGACGGCTTGTCGCTGTCCCAGCGGCCTCCTCCTCAACTACCAGGTGCTCCGCCCAATCGTCACGTCAGTAGGCTGTGATTGTCGCCTCTTCCTACAGCGCTGGGCTCTCCTAGCGTCAAAATCGACTTAAGTGCCTCTCCGTGCAATGCGGTTGGGTGAAAACAACCCTTTCTTGGCGGTTTAGACGTTGACCTGCAGAAGGTGCACTTTCTGTATTTGTGTACGGGTAAGGAAGTCATTCCTGCACGGTGGGGACGTACCTGTTAGATGCTGTGGGGAACAGAGGGGACACTAGTCCAGCTCCTGACAGTCTCTGATCGCTGGGCAGGAAGGTATTCAACTCCGAGAATTACGTTAAACGTGCCGTCCCTGGTCCTGAACTGAAGGAATCTGTAAGCAGGCCTACAGAGCGCCTAGCGCAGATTGGAACGGAACAGACCTCTGGGGCAGATGTCTCAAAGAGAGAGGAGGGAGTGTGTCTCTATCTCAAACTGAATAGCAGTGTAAGCATGTCATTAATAAGAAGATACATTTGTGGGGGGGGATGCCTGAAAGAATTGAAACTGGTCGCCTATGGAGAAGGATAGGGCAGAGGACTAAAAGAAAAGAATCTAGAGTAAAATAGAATGACCATTTGTTTGAATGTTGTGCTCAGTAGTCTCTCCGAGAAAAGTTACCGAAATCAAATTTTAGGAGCAGTATTTAACCAAAGGCAGACCACAGTAATTTGATAAAGCAACTTTTTTTTTTTTTGAGACAGTATCTTGCTGAGTTGCCCAGACTAGGCTCGAATTTACCATCCTCTTCTACCTCCACCTCCCAGGGTGCAGGGATTACAGACATGCGTCACGCTCCCAGCTTTGAAAAAGTCATTCTTATGATTAACTTTCTAAGAGTAAAAATTCTCACATCCAACAGTAAGAATTGATAATATAGATTATAATATATCCATCCGTAAGACAAATCCACTTGGCAGTCATATTAAAATTGCAGTTTAATAAAATATTTAATGATGAAATAATCATATGGGCTAACTTTTGTAAGTCAGAAAGTAGCGTATATTATACACAAATGTGCTGTAATTTTAAAAAATAAAACTATATGCCTAGGAAAAAAAGATTTACTAATCAAGGGTGATATTTTCATCTTCCTTTGCCCGCAGTTTTCCATAATCCATATGTATAATTACGTTTGTTTTTATTTTTGAGACAAGGTCTCACTATGTAGTTCAGGCTTATCTTATTTTTATTTTGTTTTCTTTTCTTTCTTTTTTTTGGGGGGGTGCTAGGAATTGTACTCAGGGCCTTGTACTTGCTAGGCAAGTACTCTACCACTGAGCTAAATCCCCAACCTCTTCAGGCTTGTTTTGAACTCACTATGTTGCCCAGGCTGTCCTTGAATTCATGACAATCCTCCTCCCTCAGCCTGTCAAGTTCTGGGATTACAGGCATACACCACCATGCCCAGCAAAAATTTTTTAAAACTATGCTTGTATAGTGATTCTACAATAAAACTAAGTTTATGAAGATATCACACTCTATGCCAAAATTTTTGACACTTGCAAATCTTCCTGAGAATATCACAGCCACATCTAAAGCCATTCCTATAAATAAATGTAGTCAACCAGATATAGTGGTGCACTCCATGAGTTCTAGGCCAGCCTGGGCTACATAGTGAGTTTGGGACCAGCCTGAACTACATAAATTCTGTCTCAAAAAACCAAAAATAAATGAATAAATAAATAATAAAACCATAAATAAATAAATGAATGAATGTAGTTTGGCTCTGAGAGTGGGTAAGGAAAGCGAACACAAAGTATGTAATCTGCAAAGAGCACTGTTTCTTATAACTGGAAAAATATCATATAGTGAGGCAAGTTGGAACAAAAGTCATGTAAAATGTAAACGTTACTGACTTGCACTGACAGGTTGACTATTCATCAGATCTGCCCCCACCCTCAGCCCCACCCCCTGTAATGGGGATTGAACCCAGGTTCTTATGCATACCAAGCAAGAACTAACTGTACCACTGAGCTACAGCCCCAGCCCATTTTCATTCTATTTTTAAACAGGATCCCACTTAGTTGTCCAGGCTGGCCTTGAGTTTGCAGTCCTCCTGCCTCGGCCTCCCAAATAGCCTAGATTACAGGAATATGCCACCATACCCACCTCAAGTCTGTGTTTTGGATCACACTTCTAGACTGTAAATACTTGGATGATATGCAGGAGCCATGTTTTATAGTATATTAATACATAGCATTAAACAAACACGTGTGCAGTGCTTACCACATTCCAGATGTTGTGGTGAAAGATTGTGGTGAAAAATAGATATGCTCCCTGTATAGACTAGAGGGAACATATAGATGAGAAGGGAAGATGTTAAACAAGTAATTACAAAAAAACCCTCTTGTTGAGTAAAATACTTGAGAAAATACAAGAGAGATCTAGTCTGGTAAACCTCTCAGGACAAAAACCTATAGTACCTTAATATAGACTAAAACACTTGACCTATACTTCCTTAATTGACAAATAGAAGAGATGCTGTACATCAGTTCTTAGCTCAATCAGGGGTTAATATTATAGACATTCCTCATTAACCACCAAGTTCCGTTCTGCGACTAGATCATTAAGTGAATTGGTCACTAAATAAGGAATTGTATATATGTACATTACAATATTCAGAATAAAGAAATGGTCAAAGGAAACTCCAACTTGATGACTGTTTTTATTTGCATAATTCCTTCAGGCAGTACTGTAATGTATAACAACGTAAAACTATAGTACTGTACTATACAATCAGCAAAAATTATAGTACGGTATAAACAGAGTGTGCTGTACCAAAAAAAAGACACTGAGGCTCTATAAACAAGATGGTTGAGCATGGCGGTGCATGCCTGTCATCCTAGCACTTGGGAGGCTGAGGCAGGAGGATCAGCATAAGGCCAGCCTGAACTGCATAATGAGACCCTGCCTGGACCCCCCCAAAAAACGAGATGTATAAAACTGTACCCAAAAAATGTTCAAAGTCCAGTCATTAAAACCGGTAGGTCGTTAAAGGAGGAACACCTACCTGTACAGTCTTCGTAAGAGCACAGTAAAAAAAAACAAAAAAAACGCGCATACGCTAAGAGGTCCAAACTGAGTTGAAATTCCAAGCTTACCTGTGAACAGTCCTACATTCTTCAATGAACCAGAGAGTCTGAAAGATGTAACAAACTGAGGCTAAGGAGGGCCTAATTGAACTTCCAGGCCAAGTATTGGCCAAGCACTGAGCTTCCCAGGCCAGGCGTGCACTTCTAGAACTGGACCACAGCCAGCTCTGCTGGGAGGAGGAGTAAAGGGAAACAGATTTGCCCAACACCTAAATATTATGGGTTTTTCCCTTCAGCAGGAAATTATTATGCAGCATCAGATGTCCGCTGATTTATCCTGAAATATCTGTGAAAATGATGTGCACTGCCAAGAAATGTGGAATTAGATTCCAGCCTCCAGCTATTATCTTAATTTACGAGAACGAAATCAAAGGCCAAAATCGCCAGCGCATCATGCCAGTCCGAAACTTTTCCAAATTCTCAGGTACCTCGTGTCTATCTTGCCTCTTATATGGAATATTCTCTCAGTCACTTAATAGGAGTAGACTCTTGCGGTGGAGGGACGTGACCGTCAGAGCTCATAGGCATAGGGTCAGATCATGACTGTCAGTGACAAGATATGTGGCCTTGCTTAATTATTCACTGTCAGTGAGTTTCAGTTTCCTAAGCGCCACAAGGTAATGGATCCTTTTTATCCAGTTTGATAACTTAATCCTTTGTGGAGTGTTGTGGATTAAACGAGACAGAATTATTCAGTAATATTAATTCCTGTCTCTACCTCCAAATTTTTAGTTTATAGTCTTGTATTTTATTGTTACCACTACTGGTGCCTAAATCTATGATGTGACTTTTAATTTTCAGACATTTTCTTCAGTTGAAAGCTTTTAGCATCTCTACCAAGTGATTTTAAGTTACATATGTCAAAACATATGTATATCCAGGAGTTGGAGATTTAGCTCAGTGGTAGAGCGCTTGCCTAGCAAGTGCAAGGCCCTGAGTTTGATCCCCAGCACCCCAAACCCCCCCCCAAAAAAGTTCATGTCCTCCCACCTCCTTACTCAAGGTCAATTTATTACAAAGAATAGTTTAATAAAATAATTCATTCCAATAAAGCCATTTAGCCACTTGGCTATCATGGAGACAATGATTTCGGGGTTTGGAGCCTTTTTTTCTGTTCCAACCTTTGCAATAGTTTGGTTCTGTAATTGTGATATACATAATATATGCACGAGACAGTCTTTTCCTCCCTCTCAGATTGCACCAGAGCTGCTGAACAATTAAAGAATAATCCACGCCACAAGAGTTACCTGGAACAGGTGTCCCTGAAGCAGCTGGAGAAGTTGTTCGCTCTTCTACGAGGTCACTTGTGTGGACAGAGTCTGGCAGAAACAATGGAACAAATTCAGCGAGAAACAACTATCGATCCTGAAGAAGACCTGAACAAACTGGATGACAGGGAGCTTGCCAAAAGAAAGAGCATCATGGATGAACTTTTTGAGAAAAATCAGAAGAAGAAGGATGATCCAGATTTTGTTTATGACATCGAGGTTGAGTTTGCACGGGACGAATTGCAGTCCTGTGGCTGGGACACAGAGTCAGCCGATGAGTTCTGACACCAAATGCTCAACTTACTGGGCCAGCAGAATGCCTGTGTTTTTATAAACAACATAGACTGAGTCTAGAAAAAAACCTGTGAAGAACCCTAAGTGTATATATTGGGTCATAAAACCAAGTCTTTTGTACCTACTGTGTGGGTGCATAAGAAATATAGGAAAAAACAGCATCAGAGTCTGATGATAAGGAGTTTGCAAACTAACTGGAAGATGACTCAGAAAACTTGTGAAAAGCTACTTAATACATCTAAGCAGCAAAAAGAATTAGAGCAAAATGCTTGATAGAGGCCAAAGAAGGTCAGAGCTTATGTTACTACAAGGTAAAATAGCCAGGAAGACTTTTCCTTTGAGTGGAAAGATGGGGCTTTGCCTGGCCCTGAAATGGAAGTATTTAGCTAAACGCTTGTGTAGGATTCTACAAGAGAGCAACTGGAAAAAGAGGGAAATGGTAAAATGACAAGAAATAGAAATTTTTTTGAGGAATAATGAGCAAATTGTGGTTTGACAAGATCAGAGGGTATTTATGGTTATCAGAGAGTTATCCTGTATGTGTATGTTGCTACTTGTATTTAACTCTCGGTGGAAGAGTCCCCTGCCACGTGCACTGCAGCTGCCAGTGGGTAATCATGTGATGGACAGCATGGGAATGTGGCCCTGCAGGATCAGGAAGTGTACACTAAAGGCTTTCTGAAACTTGGACCCTCTTCCCATAGAGAGGTTGGTTTGGCAAATGGGAAAGCCACCCGTAATAAATGAACAATCGTACTGCCAGTCTGTGTGTGGAATTTAAAGTTATAAAGAGAGGATCTTCGTTTACAAGGTTATCTGTGTACAGATACATTTGTTCTTACTAGAATGATACTTAACTGAAAGAAATCCTATGTTTTCTATAAGGAAATTAACATTCATTAAATAAAACTGCATACCACCAGGGCCTTAAGATACGCATGGCCCATAACATATTTGCCAAAGGTAGCAAAAGAATTTTGAGAATTAGAGCTCCTTCCATACCTGCTTAGTATCCCATTTATTCTGTTGTATAGGTTTAGGTGATTTGTTGTAAAAGTTGACCTTAGGTAATTTTTTTCTTTTCACTATTGCAAATAACCTTGCATACTCTGTTTTGCACACACACCAGGATATCCATGGGATAAATGCCTAAAGGGGAATTGCTGGGTATGTGCATTCTAAATTCTAATAGCTATTGTTAAGTTATTCTCCGTGAAGTTTCATTCATTCATTATGCATCCTTAATGAGCACCTGTGATACCCTAAGCCTGTACCGTTTTAGGATTTGAGGATTCGGCAGCATATACAACAGTCTAAACCTGTGCAAGAACCTTCCATATTAAAACAAGAAAACAGGACTTTTGAAGGTCACTGCATCTAATACAATAACCAAATTTTTGTTCATCTAGGTGGCACACCGATTTAGAGAGGATCTGGCTGTAGTCCTGTTCTAGAAACTCAAGCTCAGCCTATGAAGTGCAATAATTCAAGGCCTACCCTGAGAGTTCAGTTTGGCCCTGGTCTAGCCTCAGTCTGTTGGCCTGCGTTCAGTCCTCAGTGCCAGGAGGGAAAAAAAGGAAGGTAGAAAGGGGGGAAGCAAAGAACCCGGTTAAAAAAATGCAAAAGCTCTTGGCATGTTGCTGTGAGTTGGAGGCCTGCCAACCTGGGCTGCATAATGAATTCAAGACCAGCCCAAACGCTGGGTGCAGTGGCACACGCTTGTAATTCCAGCACTCAGGAGGCTGAAGCAGGAGGATCTCCCCGAGTTCAGGGCCAGCCTGTGCTACATAATGACATAATGAGTTCAAAGCCAGCCTGAACTGCACAGGGAGACTGTCTCAAAAAAATCAAAAAAGAAAAAAAAAGCTGTGGATGTAGCTCAGTGCAATGGCCCTGCATTCATTCACCAGTACCCTGCGCGCGCACACACACAGGAAAAGACCAGAGAAGGAACAGAATGAATACATTCATTCAATAAACGCTTTTATTTTTTCCTGCAGTGCTGAGGATCGAAACTAGGGCCCCACACATTCTAGGCAGGCACTCCACCCCTGAGCTGCGCTGGAGGCCATGATAAACACTTGTCTAAGAATTTACTGGGTGGAAACTCCCCGGGATGTTTGGAAAGGAACAGTTTTAAGAGAAAGAGAAAAACAAGACAAAGGGTCACGATAGGCCTGTTATGCCAGCAACAGGCACAGAGTAAGGATTTCAGTCTTGGCAAGACTAGGCAGAGCAGGGGAGGGGATCAGAGTGAGACTGGGGCAGAGTGTAGGAAAGAGTGAGGCGTTCGGGTGGCAATGGGAGGTAAACAGAGGAGCTTCTTTTAATGGAAGGCTGAGGTTGGGTATGTTCACCGTAGATGAAGACAGAGGACTGTGAGGGTCAAAAGGACATTGATAATCCAAGGGTTGCCATTGTAAAAAGGATTTCCCTCTCCCTTAAAAACTAACGAGGCCAGGTGCAGAGGCGCACATCTGTAATCCCAGCATTTGGGAGGCTGAGGCAGGAGGATCACTGTGAGTTTGAGGCCAGCCTGGGCTACATAGATCTTGTCTCAAAACAAACAAACAAACAAACAACTAACAAAAGAACTTCTTATGGTTAAATTTAAAAGAAGAGAGTGTTATGGTTTGTGTCTAGATGTCCCCCCAAGCCTCATGTGGTAAGAGATAGCTGGATCTAGAGTGTGTGGTTACCAAATTGATCCATTGATCTGTTTGGCATGGTTCTGCTGGGATCAAGGATGTGAAACTAAAATTAAGGGTATTAGGATTAAGGGTGGGAGTGCTGCCCACCCTAAGGACAGGTAGCCTAGGTAAAATATAAAATACAGGAAGAAGCTAATTTGCTGCTTGTTTGCATTGCTTATTTGCATACATTCCTTGGATTCCTCACTTTACTTTGCCGCTGGTCTGCTGCCGGTCTGCCTCTGCCATGCCGTCCTGCCTCGGACCCAGCGGACTATAGACTGAAACCTCTGCAGACTGTGAGCTAATAAACCTTTCTTCCCCTAACTTTGGGTGTCAGGTATTCTGTCCCAGCAACGAGAGAAAAGTAACTAAAACAGAGAGCATTGGTGGTTGATCAAACTCAAAATTTTTAGTGCTGTAGCCAGGCGTGGTGGTGCACGTCTGTAATCCCAGCACTTGGGAGGTTGAAGCAGGAGGATTGCAGAAAGTTCAAAACCAAACTGGGCTACATAGCGAGCGACTCTGTCTCAAAAAAAAAATTTTTTTTTCTTTTTTTTTTTAGCTTTTATGGTTGTAAAGTTCTTTCAATGGTTCACCACCTTACCCAATGGGAGATACTATTGTTAATCTACTCAGCATCCTTACCCTTCGTCATTGCCTGCTGAGGCCTCTTTCAATTGTTGGGTATAAACCTGCACAAATCTCAGCTCCACAGGCAAGTTCCAGTTGGGCTAAATAAATCCCAGCAGAACATTCCATTCCCTGTGATTGGCTTAGAGAAGAACATGTTACCTAGTTCTGGCAGTGACATGTCAAGACAGTTCTACAAGGACTTGTCAGAAAGGCGTTCTATATTTGTTGGACAAAATAAAAGGCCAAATTTATTTCTTTGGGCACAGTGTGTCTGAATGGGAACCTGGAAATACTTTGGGCATTTTGTGGCAAGCCCGAAGATGATATTAATCATTAATGAGGGCAGGACAAAGAGAATCACAAAAAGACAGAGCCCCGGCAGAGGCCTGATGTGCTACACCTATGTCAGAACATCTGGTCATGTGCAATAATAAATTGCCCCATTTTAAAAGCCAATTTATGTTATTTTATTTTAGGTTTTGGTTTTGGTTTTTTGAGACAGGTTTTGCTATATAGTCCAGGTTGACCTCAAACTTGTGATCTTCCTGACTTAGCCTTGCTGGGTAAAAACCAATTTATTTTTTGATTTTGTTTGTTTAATTGTTTTTGGTTTTTAGAGACAGAGTCTCACTACGTAGCCCAGGCTGGCCTCGAACTTGCAGTGATCCTCCTGCCTTAGCCTCCCAAGTGCTGGGATTAAAGAAATGTGCTACCACACCTGGCTGGTAAAAGTCAATTTAAAAGTTAATTGGTGTTTTCTATTTCTCGAAGTCAAAAAATATTCCTGTTAATAAAGGAACAAGCCTCTACTATCGGCCTCCTCCGTTTCTGGCCCCAGATGGGCCGTCATGTCTCAAAATAGGCCCAGAGGACAAAGTAAGTGGACACAGCAAGGCAGGATTGAGGAAGGCCAGGGGCCCTCGACGGGGAAGAAACTGGTGGACCTCGGAGTTCTGTGGAGCCGGGAGGCAGCTGAGCAAAATAGTTGGGGCAGAGTCATCCAAGAGGCAGAAGGCACCATCAGTGCCAGCATCTAGAAAGTAGTGCCAGGGACCTTGGGAGAGAGCACAAAGCACTCGGTCAGAAACGGGGCTCTTGCGTGAAGAGCACAGAAGGTTAGTGAGTGCTGACACCAATGAGACCCAGCAGCTGAACAGATGGAGAGGGGTTCACAAAATGCAGAAAGTTAGAGGATCTGGCGTAGTCTGAAGAGGCAACTACTCACAGGTGGGAGGAGCCCAGATCACTACTGGGGTTGGGGGAGAACCCAGCCAGCTCCTGAAGGATGTATCAGAGCAGAAATATAGACAGAGATATTTTTTTCTTTGAGAAATATGTAAGAAAAAATTTCCTGCACATGATCCACCAAAAGCAAGCAAACAAACAAAAATCATGGTACAGGTTCGAGACGGACAGTGCATCCTTCCAACTAAATAAACACTCTTTGTTCTAACTTCACTACGGACACCTGATGCAGGAGGAACTTTTCAATTCCTGGTGTGGTAATTCTTAGTGAATTCCATCAGGGCTGCCTTCCTAGTCACCTTTGACCTTATTTATTGCAGCCTTGAAGAGCTGGGACAGCAAGAGTACCATACACTTCTCTGCTTAGAAGGAAATTTTAACCAGAGTCATGGAATCTGTCCTGACTACCATTAAACATTTCTCAATTACAACGTCCCTCTCCCCTGTTGTTATATACTAGATATCTGATCATTTTTCCATCAAGAAACTTAGAAGTATCTGTTATTTGTGGTAATGAGCCACAGAAATTGAATGGATACATCTAAATCCTAATATAAAATTCTAATATCTAATGTTTTTGTGTATTGCTTGAAACGTAAACTTAGGCTGGGCCTGGTGGCACAAGTTTATAATCCCAGCACTCAGGAGGCTGAGGCAGGAGAATCACCCAGAGTTCAAGGCCAGCTTGGGCTACATAGTGAGTGCAAGGCCAGCCTGGACAATATAGCAAGACCTTGTCTCAAAAAACCAAAAAAGAGAGAGTATTTTGCTTACGAATGCTCCCTATTTGTCGAGTAGCTATCATCTTCCTTTTCCCCCTTTTCCTCCATTTTTAAATAAATTGTCTTCTCTTAAACTCGGTTTCTTAAAAAAAATGTAAATTTTTAAAAAATGAGAGCAGAAAAATAAAAATAAAATCTTTATATATATCTTTTAATTTCATTTTATCCAAAACTTCTACTTTCTTCTCTTCCCTTCCCTCTTTTCCCTTTGCTTTCCACTAATCATTCTATCCCCTGAAATTAGAATTATCAGCTGTTAACAACAGCTTGGAGAGTTACACTTTCTCTCTCTCATTTCCACTGTTAGCATTTGAGAAGTCCCAGCGCGCGCCATAACAGGGCAGGACTAAGGAGAAGATACAACCTGAAAAAGTGCGGAAACTTGTGTTAATTACCCAAAAACTTACAAATACAGCAAAGCCACATGGCTTCTCAATGTCAGACTAGGACATTTTTTAAAAGCCTGCCCAAGAATTAATTTTCTAAATTAATCTATTACTATTTGAGTAGAGAGTAGACATTGTACAATTACATGCTAATGTGAAGACATCTGTCCAGGAAAGAAGATAACCTCAATTGTTTTGCTTATTCCCCTGTAAGACATTAACCACTTCTGTCTCTAACCTAGAAATCTTACTTTAACATTTCTTTGTGAGTGCCTATAAATACTTAGTACTTCAAAACACTCACCGAAGCTTTACCATCTTACTGGTCTCCCTCATGGATGTGTTGATACATCTTAAACATGCACTCATTTAGTATTTATTTACTTATTTATTTTAAGACAGGGTCTTGTTCTGTTGCCCAGACTGGTCTCAAACTCCTGCGCTCAAGTGATCCTCCTGCCTTGGCCTCCCACATAGCTGGGGCTACACACACCCGCCACTGGACCTGGTTCTAGTATTTTGTTTTGTTTTGTTTTTAAATTTGACTTTGACATTGGTAGACCATATGATAAAAAGATCAACATCTATTTAGCCGGTGAGGGGTAGAGGAGCATGCTTTTGACACAACAGAATGACAAACTTTAAACTTCCACATTTCCAACTATGAGAAGAGCCAGGAATAGGAAGCAGAAAGAGCAGAAAGCTCCAGGCAGACCAGGAAGAGGGCAAGTTGAGCAGCCAGGTGGTTAAAGGACAGTGGCCATATTAGGGCTTACTCCCGCTGAGTCCCAACTGGCCTAAGCAAGCAAACTGTCGCTGTCTTTCTGATAGCAATTCTGGACAGGCCCCTCTAGTATATACCGGTCAACCAGAAGGCTCCAGAGTTTCTACTATGAGAGTCTGGAGTTGGGGTATAGGGATGGTGGCTTTGAGAATTATTTTGAACATATATAGCAAGTGCCTTGTGCACCTTAGAAGTTCCTCCCAACCAGATGTGGTGGCACACGCCTATAATGTCAGCTACCTGGGAGGCTGAGGCAAGAAGATCATAAGTTTGAGACCAGCCTGGGCAACTTAGCAAGATCCCGTCTCAAAATAAAATTTTAAAAAAGGGTTAGGGAGCCGGGCATGGTGGAACATGTCTGTAATTCCAACATTCGGGAGGCTGAGGCAGGAGGATTGCTGCAAACTCAAGGCCAGCTTGGGCTACATAGTGAGTTCAAGGTCAGCCTGAACTACATAGCGAGATCCTGTCTAAAACAAAACAAAACAAAGTAAGAGGACTGGGATGTAGTTCAGTGGTACAGTGCTTGCCTAGCATACAAAAGGTCCTGGGTTCAATTTCTGGTACCAGCAAAAACAAAAGTCTCTCCTGTTGGCTCTACGGTTCCTGACAGTCATAGTTTGATCTTAAAGAAAGTAGGATGTTTGACTATTTTTGCTAATGAAAAAAATTTTAAAAACCCAAAAACCTACCATCAGAAGGCAGCATTTGGTTTTTGTTTTTTTATTTGTTTGTTTGTTTTTTTGGGTTTTTTGGTGCTAGGATCGAACTCAGGGCCTTGTGCATGCTAGGCAAGCCCTCTAATCACTGAGCTAAATTCCCAACCCCAGCATTTGTTTTTTCATTTATCAAAAAGTATATTTGGCTTGGCAGCAGGAGAATGTCAGCAGTACTTTCTTATAATTCAAACCATGTACCTTCATCTACATTCAGGGTGAGTCTTGCTCACCCTTTATTGCCTTCAAATGATCTCTATAAAATCCTTGGGTGTCTGTGTCATACTTAGAGTCATTCTTTATTCATCTAATTTTTTTTGAGACAGGATCTCACTATATAGTCAGGCTGGCCTTGTACTCCCTACATATCCCTGGCTGGCCTCTAACTCTTGGCGATTCTCCTGCCTCAGCCTCCCGAGTGCTGGAATTACAGGTGTGCACCACCACGGCTGGCTTTGTGCAAGTGGTAAAATATGCCTCTTGCCTCTACTTCCCTCCTGAGCTTCAGATAAATGTTCTCTGTCTTGCAGCTGTCCAGAAGTAACATATGCAGGAATTCAAGGTAAGTCTGACTGGGAAGCAACAGCCCACTGAAGAGCAGGATCGAGGTTTATAATATTTCGAGTGACAGGACTAAAGCCAATAGTATGGAATACGACGGAGAGGCAAGCAGTCTAACCACCGAGCCAAGTCCCCAGCCCCGGATGGAATACTACAGAGAGAAAAGTAGTATCTACCATTTCCATTAAAGAATAGCAACTGCAGGAGCACAAGATGGGAAAGAATCCACTTAGCGATTAATGTGACATGCACATAACAGTCAGTTCAGCAGAGCAGCTTCCAAGGGGCTAAAGTAACCTGTGTTGTGCTGACTGAGGCTTAATGTCCAGATGGAGAGCGGAAACAGCCCCATTTTACACTGTGCTGGCAAGATGCTGTCTGTAGCTCTGTTGTCTTCCAGGGGCCTCATTTGACTTTATTTTATTTTACTTTATTTTACTTTTTTGAAACAGGTCTTGCTATGTAGCCCAGGCTGGCCTTGAACACATGGTGACCCTCCTGCCTCAGCCTCCCGAGTGCTGGGATTACAGGCATGCGCCACACACCCGGCAAACATCAGGGTTTTTCACACGGTTTTCTGCGAAGTGGGATCTGGGGAGCGGGGGGTGGTGCAGGACAGTGACTGTGGAGAGACAAAAGGAAACTAAGGAGATGGGCATTAGGTCCCCAGTGTACCCGCCGTAGGTTCGGTGATTCAAGTTTCCCAGTGTTGGAGCTCCCGACTGCACGCTTGTGAAGGCTCTACTGCTAAAACCAACAACTGAAACCACAGCTGCCGTCAGCAACTCGCTGTCCAGGCTCCTCTTCTCTGGGCCCAGGTGCATCCCGGGGCCTGTGGAGGAGACAGGCAAAGTGAGGGTCTGGCTGCCCATTTGCTTCTGGCGCTTTCTAACCTTCCCCAGGGTGGGTTACTCTCAAAACAAAACAGTAGTCTCGAGTTCGTGAGGCCTGCGGCTTCGCCCGGCTTCTGAAGACACCTGAACTTACCCTGAAGCCTTCCTCCCGTCCTGCCTCTCCCGCGAGTTCCACCTCAGGCACAGGAGGCCTGCTTCTCTGCACAGCAAGCTGGGACTGCAGAGTGAGACCCTGTCTCAAAACAAAAATAGAAGGGGCTGAGGATGTAGCTCAGTGACAGAGTAATCCTTGTTTCAATCCCCAGTACCACCAAAAGAAAAAAAAGGGCAGACTTTAAGAGTAAAGTGTGATGTATTAAGGCACTTGTGAGTGCTTAATTTTTTATTTTTTTCTTTATTTTTTGTTTTTGTTTTTTGAGACAGGCTCTTGCTATGTGGTCCAAGCTGGCATTGAACTCACTATGTAGCCCAGCCTGGCCTCAAACTCACAGTGATCACCTTGCCTCAGCCTCCTGAGTGCTGGGATTGCAGGCATCTGCCACCATGTCTCACAAGAGCAGCTTTTTTAGTCTAGGATCAGGCGCTCATCAGAATCTCCCAGGGTGGGATCTAGGCATCTTATTTGCAACAAACTTCCCCAGGGAACTCTGCTGGAGAACCAGTGACTGTACCATGCGTGCTGGTGCCAAGGCCATCTTGTCTCATATGACCAACCTCTTAGTTGCACCCTCGTCCTCCCTTCTGGTGGAGGACCACAGAGCCCCAGAATACAGCAGGTGCCACTCATGTCTGCAGCTGGCCCCAGGCAAAGCATGATTAACGCCTGGCAGCCCCTCTAGTTGGTCCACACTTTCTGAGACTTTAGGTTGCAAAGTCTCTACTTTTGTCAGGACACAAACTTTGAGCCTCTACTCACAGTGGGGTCCTCAGACTTGAGGACCTAGAGGATTTAGCTGGAGGACTTGTGCCACATTGCTGGGCCGCCCCTGGTCTCTAATTCAGTGGCCTGGGGGTGTTGTGATAACTTGCTTTTTTTTTTTTGTTTTCCTTTGTTTTTGTTTTTTTTTTTGAGACAGGGTCTCGCTGTGTAGCCCAGGCTGGCCTCAAACTGTCGGCCATCCTCCTGCCTCAGCCTCCAGAGTGCTGGGACCACAGGCTGTGTCACCTTGCCTGCCTCGATTTGTCCATCTAGAAGGATGGGGGAAAAACATTCCTGTCACGGCAACCACACTGACGGTGGCCCTGAAAAGAGGAGTGTGCCCTGGATGACTCTGATGAACGACTCATAAATTCTTTAGGAGGCATGAAGAATGTCCCCAACCCTGTTTTTTGTCCGGCCGCTGTCCCTATGAAGGCAATGGGCACCCTGGGGCCGAGGTGCTGCCTCCTCCTGCCGATCGGACAGCTGGTGGGGACCTGGAGACAACCAACCACATATCCCTTGTAAGATGCTGCCTAAATGAATTGGCAGGGTCCATGCTACAAAACCCTAGGAAGTTGGCGTGGGCGCGCACACCTGTAACCCTAGCACGCGGGAGGTTGAGGCAGGAGGATCGCTGCGAGTTCACGGCCAGCCTCGACTACACGGTGAGACTCTGTCTCAATAAAAGGGGGGGAGCATTGCTTGGGGATTTAGCTCAGTGGTAAAGCACTCGCCTTGTAAGCACAAGGCCCTGAGTTCAATCCCAGCACCAAAAAAAAAACAAAAAAAAAAAAAGGGGAAGCACTTTGTCTTGCTAATGGGGGTTGGATTGTCATACCCTTGAGCCCAATTTTTTTTTTCCTTGAGCCCAATTTAAAGCCCAACTTATTCTTTGAACTCTTTGCCACTTCACCACCTGATTAGAATGAGCGGAGTACCTCCGCTGGATTGCTTTCCCCCTGATTTAATGCGATGAACACACTGACTGCTTCATTCCTTCCGCACGCCAGGGCGCCGCAGACCTCCGAGCCCGCCCGGCCTGACGCGGCCTGCTGGGGCCGAGGGGGCGACCTGCCCCACGACCCCTGCTCTCCGGAGGAGAAGGGGAAACAGAAATGGAAGCTGCTACTAAGTTCCAACTGAAACTCCGGCTGCGAGCGTCTGGACGGCCGAGGGCAGCGGGAGGGAGAAAGCAGCGAGAAGGCGAGAGCCGAACAACCCACAACCTGGAGCTCATTGTTTTGGTTTCTCAGTTTCCACGTTTTATTTTTTGCAGGGCCCGCTGCCCGTTAGTTCTAAACATGGCCACCAGGAGGCAGCAGTGTGCCGGTGTCAAGCTTTCAGCTGGTCGGGTTTGAACTTTCTGGAAGAATTTCTTGTTTTATTTGTAGGACTCGGGATTGAACCAGGGCCTTGCACTAGCGGCAAGCACTCTACCACTGAGCTAAATCCCCAGCCCCTCAGGCCATTTTTAAATTTTTAAATTTGGGACAAGGTCTTGTTAAATCACCAAGTTGCCCAAGATGAGTTCAAATTTGTAATCCTCAAAAACAAAACAAAAAACAAATTTGCAATCCTCATGCCTCAGCATCCCAGATAAAGAGGATTATGGGCATAGTAAATCATTTCTTTGATACTGCTGCCTATGACTTCCTTTAAAGAAACCAGCAGTCAGTGTGATATAAACATGGCTGTTAATCAGGTGGGACCTATGTAACGGGGCTGGCGACATTCCCCATGCAGAAGGACACACTCTAGGGGTGTGGGGTGAAACCGGTCCCTGAGCGCTTCAGAGAGCATGGGTGTGGTCCCACAGCACGCCGACAGGAGAGAGGGCTCCCTGGGCAAGGTACCTGTGTTTGAGATGTGTGGACTCATGGGAAATATTGAAGAGCATCCTGTGTGATTGCAAAGGCAGGGTCACACGGTGGTGGCCCACACTCCGTACAGCAGCACTGTGGACCTGACTCCCAGATGGGTTTGCAGTCCAACTGCTGGCTCACTCTGGGAGGCTGTGGCAGGAGGATCGCCAAATTTGAACCCAGCCTGGGCAATTTAGCAACTTAGTGAGCGCCTGTCTCAAAATTTTAAAAAGCAGTGGGAATGGGGATGTAGTTTAGAGTAAAGGACCTGGGTTTAAATCTCCAGTACTGTAGAACAAAAGCAAAAGCTCAGAAACAAAACAAGATCAGAAACCTGGGTCTTGATCAAGTCCACAGACCAAGTTTTTGTTTGGTGGGTTTTTTTAGTATATGTGCTGCCAAAACAAGCACATTGTGGATTTTTTGGGGTTTTTATTTATTTATTTATTTATTTATTTATTTATTTATTTAGAGACAGGGTCTCCCTATATAGTTCAGGCTGGCCTTGAGCTGACTATGTAACCCAGTGGCTGGGCTCAAACTCGCTGCAATCCTCCTGCCTCAGTTTCCCAAGTGCTGGGATTCTAGGCGTGGATCGCCATGCCTGGCCACAGAACAAATTTCATGACTGCTTCTGTACCTATGTGGTAATAAACATTATATGCACATGGCCAGATTTAGGTTGAGATTTGCTTTCCTGCGGCATCAAGGTGATGGCCACGAGACCCTAGACCTCCTCTGTTGTCTGCCAGATAGACCCTCATACTTAATAAGCAGCTACATTGTCTTAGCTACATTGCCTTAGTTCACAGTATCTTGTTTATGCCCCGTTTCAGAGAAAAACCTTCAGGGTCCACACCTATAATGTAATCCCAGCACTCCAGAGCCTGAGGCAGGAGGATCACTGTGAGTTTGAGAGCAGCCTGGGCTACTTAGTGAGGCCCTGTCTCAAAAAACCAAACAAACAAAACCAAACAAAAACCCCTGCAGCAAACACATCCGTGTCTTTCTCCTGTGAAGGACCTGTCCTGGGTGTAGGGGAGGGCGAGGACAGCCACTCACACACTCTCTCCAGAGCCCCCCAGCTGGAGGAAACTTCTTTCCCTCCTTTCTCTATTTATAGGCCGGCTCCCTGCACCTTCGTTCCTGCTTTTCCGGGAGGAGCAGCATGCTCACACACACTGTGCATGCAGGAATTAACAGCACTTTGGCACAAAAAGGTGCCAACCTAAACTAGGTTGTAACACTTCCCAGTAGGTTAATTCACTTCTTGAAAAACGTTTGTATTAAATGTTTAAGGCAACAATGTTCCTTAAAATAAGATGAAATTGCAAAGAAAATACGTTAACGGAATCATTTTAGGATGGCTGATTTTTGTATTTTTCTTTCTTTGTTAAAAAAATGTCTTTGTTGGTTCTCCCAAGTCCTAAAGAGTCAGCCTCAGAAATGACCATATCCACCTGCCCACCCACCACCACACTTGACACTTGGGTCAGCTTTCATCACTGGTTGTCTACTTTGGTCGCTTGGCATGATTGACTACTGCTATTTTTCCATAATTCTTTTTACTTTATTGGCACAAAGTGCACCAATTTTAGATGTACAGTTCAGTGACTGTCTACCTATGTATGTATGTATGTATACATCCCTGTGATCACCATCCAAGATGGGATAGAGCATATCTTTTCCTTTTTTTTTTTTTTTTGAGATAGGATCTCGATGTGTAGTCCAGGCTGGTCTCGAACTCATTGCAATCCTCCTACCTCAGCCTCCCGAATGTTGTGATCACAGGTGTGCGCCCCCCCCTCAGGCTCTTTCATCTTTTCTTATGATTGGATCAGACAGTAAGTACTCTGGCATCTGATTTTTTTTTTCTTTTTTTGCTCAACATAGAGCAGTGAGATTCATTCACTCTGTAGCTCCCAACAGTAATATACTCTTTTGTATTGCTGTGTGGTGTTCCATTGTTTAAATATGTCACACTGTCCTTATCTAGCGCTCTGTAAATGGCCTCTTAGGGGGTGCCAGTTTTTGATTACTGTGAATAAAATGTCTTTTGGTGTATTCCTTTTCCTCAGATCTACACTAGGAATGCTGTGCTAGTTTGGAAGATAGATACACAGTAACCTTTACTAGATTCGATAGAGTGTAGTAGTTCCCCATCTTTACCAAGACTCAGTGTTACCAGTGTTTTAACGTGCACCGTTCTGTTAGAAGTAAACTATTGGGGTTTTAATTAACATCTTCTTTTGTTGTTGTTTTGTGTTGGTTTGGGTTTTTTGAGACAGAGTATGTAGCCCAGGCTGGCCTCAAACTCTCAGTGATCCTCCTGCTTCAGCCTCCCGAGTGCTGGAATTACAGGTGTGCACCCACATGCCTGGATTAATTAGCATTTTCCTGATTTGAGCATTCGGTGTGCTGGTTAGTCCATTTGGACATCAGCATTTGCAAAATCTTGCTCATGTTTTGCCATTTTGAAAGAATTTGGTTGTTTGCTGTTTAGTGATTTGCAGAAGTTCTCTCTGTATTCAGACAATGAGCCCTGGGTTGGTTTCACGTATTGTTACAATCTTCTCCCAGTACAAAGCTTGGCTTTTCACTAAGAGTGTTTGATAAACAATTTCAATTTTAATCAATGTAATTCTTCATTTTTTTCCTTTGGGTATTGCCTGTGTGTCATGGCTAAATAATTTTTGCCTACCAGACAGTCATGAAGATATGTTCCTATTTTCTTCTAGAAACATTGTTTTAGTTTAACATTTAGGTCTATGATCCATTTCAAATGAAATTTTATGAATGGTGTAAACTGAGGGAGTCAAAGTTTTTTGTGGTTGCTGTTTGTCTATAAGAATATCTAGTTGCAGGCCAGGCATCGTGGTACACACCTGTCACCTCAGCACTTTGGAGGCTGAAGCAGAAGATTCTCCAACAGTCGGGGGTGGCCTGGGCTACATGAGACCCTGTCTCAAAACAAGTCTAGTCTAGTTGCTCTCATCCCTTTTATTGACAAGACCATCCTCTATTGAATTTCATGGTGCTTTTATCATACATCAGGAGACTAAATATATGTTCAGTTTATTTCTGAAATCTCTATTCTTTTATTATATATTTGTCTTTACCCTCATACAATGCTGTCCTTTCATTTGTTTTTTGGTTTTTTGAGACAGGGTCTCGCTATGTAGTTCAGGCTGAACTCACTGTGTAGCCCAGGCTGGCCTCGAATTTGTGGTAATCCTCCTGCCTCTGCCTCCCAAGTGCTGGGGTTACAGGTGTGTGCCATCAAGCCTGGCAATGCTGTCTTGATTAACTGTAACTTTATGTTAAATCTTGGCATCTGGTAGCATAGCTACTTTGTTTTCCTATACATCCTTTGTTATATTTATTCTTAGGTATTTAGATGTTTTGAATGTATAATAAATATTGGGGTTTTTGGTGCCAGGGATGGAACTCAGGCCCTTGCACTTGCTAGGCGAGCACTCTAACCACTGAGCTAAATCTCCAGCCCATAACTAGTGTTTTAAAGATTTTCATTCCTAATGGTGGTGCATGCCTATAATCGCAGCACACGAGAAGCTGGGGCAGGTGGATCACCATGAGTTCAAGGTCAGTCTGGGCTACATAGCAAGACCTTGTCTCAAAAAAACAAAAACCAAACAAAGATTCTCATTTCTAGTTGATTGCAGAAGCATATAGGTATGCAGCTGTTTTGTATATGAACATTCTATCTAGCAACCCTACTAAATACATTTATGGATTCTAATAGTTTATTTGCAGGTATTTCCAGAATTTCTATGTGTATCATGTTATTTCTGAAGAATGATGGTTTTATTTTATTTTATTTTATTTGAAACAGGTTTTAATTGCATTGCCCAAGCTGATCTCAAACTCCTGGGCTCAAATGATCCTCCTGTCTCAGCCTCCAGGTAGCTGGGACTACAGGCTTGTGTTAGCTAGTTTTATTTTTTTATTCCTGTTTCTTTCTGCCTTTCCCTTTTTGCTCTAGAGTAATGGCTAGAACTTCCAGTACACTATTTAATATTAGTGGTGGTAGCAGCATATTATAGTCACATTTCTGATATCAGGGAAAATACTTGAGCAGTACAGTATTTCAGCATTAAGTTTGATGAGCCCTGTAGGCTTTTTGTAGAGGGCTGCCATTTATTAGGTGAAGATGTTTCTCTCTCTGATTGGTTTGCTGAGTGTGGTTACATTAACAAATATTGAATTCTGTTAGGAGCTTTTTTGCCCTGTGAGATGACTACAGTTATTCTCCTTTGGTTTGCTAATGTTAAACTTAAATTGATAGATTTAAGTGTTACATTAATCTTGCCTTTCTGGAATAAACCTAGTATCACTGATCGAGATGTGATTTTTCTATATAATGCTCAATTTGATTTGCTAGTAATTCTTAGAATATTTGTATGTAAAATCAATAATTTTCTCTTTTTACAGTGTCTTTTATAGATTTTTTTTGTGTGTGCTGGGGATCGAACTCAGGATCTCATGCTTGTTAGGCAAGTGCTCTATCACTGAGCTGAATCCTAATTTTTTTTTTAAACAGGGTCTTGCTTTGTAGTGCAGGCTGGCCTTGAACTCATTATGTAGCCCAGGCTGGCCTCAAACTCACAGAAATTCTCCTGCCTCAGCCTCCCAAGAGCTGGGAATACAGATGTACACAGCCATGTCCAGCTTGTGGGAAGCTTTTTACTTACAGATTCAATTTATAAGACTATTTAAATTTTTTCTTTCTTCTTCTATCCATTTTATTCACTTGCATTTTCCAAATATTTGGCTAATTTCATCTAAATTGTTCAATTTAGGCTGAGGCAGGAGGATTGCTTGACCTCAGGAGTTCCAGGACAGCCTGGGCAATATGGCAAGATTCCATCTTATGAATAAATAAACAAAAAATTCAATAGTTCAATTAGATGAACAAAGATAGGTTATATTACCTTATTATCTTTTTAATATTGCAAAATCCATAGCAAAACTCTCATCTTCATTTTGATACTGATAATTCTGGTTTGTTTTTTTTTTCCTCTCGATAGTGTGACTAGAAATTTTTAAAATTAACTTTCATCTGGGCATGATGGTGCATGCCGGTAATCACATCACTCAGGTGGCTGAGGCAGGAGGATTGCTGTTTGAGGGAGATATATATACACACACACACACACACACACACACACACACATACATACATACATATCCCTCCTCCTCCCTTGATCCCTCTCTGGTTTATGCCGCCATAGTATGAACTATTTCACTTCTGCCCTGACACCCTGCCTTGGGACCAGCAGACTGTGGACTGAAACCTCTACAAACTGAGCCAAAATAGATCTTTCCTCCTTTAACTTGTGGGTCTCAGGTATTTTGTTCCAGAGGTGGAAAGGTAACTAAGACACATGGGGTCACTGCACTTTTTGGTATGAGTTAGCTAAAACTCTCACTGACAACAAACCAGAAACTCCATCCAGGTGTTCCAGGTGTTCCCTGGAAGCTCACAGTTATACACGGTAAGATAAGTGAGTCAGGCAGAGGACAGTAAGTTTGCTTTATCAGCACCCTTGAGTCACCTTTGAGCACCTTTGAGTCACCTTTGACCGCCTTTGAGCACTTTTGAGCAAACCAAGTACCTCTATATTGCTCCATGTCTTAATTAAACTGAGCCATCCCACTGTCCAATTTTATTCAGAATTTATATGTAAATATTCATACTATTTACCTACTTCACCCAGTCGGTCAAACCAAGAGTCCTTTGAGTGGCAGAATAGTCAGCCTCCTACCGTGCAGGTGGAGAAGGCGAAGTCCAGGAAGGAGCGCCCGGAAGCCGGGCGCAGAAGCCGGCGGGCCGCACCCGCCGCCGCGACTCCCAGCTGAAGGCGCTTTCTGCCGTCCCGACGCCGACTCCTCTCCCTCCGAGGAGCCGCAGAGGCTTCAAGAGCCGGACCTAAGACTGGCCGCGGGGTTCAGGAAAGCTGCGAGTGGAGAAACTCAGCACTAGGCCCGGGAGAGGCGGCGACACGGCGCCTGCCCAGCTGCTGGAAACGCGTTTCATCCCCGACACCGCGAAGCCCGAAGATCCCACCCACCCAGTGGCTGAGTTTCAGACATTCCTATTTCAGAAAGAGGCAGCTTGGCATCGGGAAGGACAATCTGTCCCATTTTAAAAAACCGCAATAATGAGTCACCGATGACTCCACTCAGCGGCCACCTTCCCCCGAAGGGGAGAGCTGCAGGGACCCCAAAGATGCCGGCCCGGTGCAGTCAGAGCAAGTGATGAGCGGCGTCCTCTACCAGCAGGAATTTAAGCAGGATCTAGAGTTTACTATCGAGACTCAGTTACTTGATAAGTGTAGGTTCAGCTAGCAACTCAAAATTAAATCGTTCTCGGAGAACGAACAAACCTCGTGGGGACAGAGGCGGGCGCAACAGCAACACCGCTGCGCAGGTAAGACGGGTTGAAACCGCAAACAAAATACAGGGATAAACATTTTGCAAGGATTTTAGAGACATATTTATGAGAAAGAGATCAACATTGGAAAACCAAGCCCCTAAAAGATGTAAAATTTGGTCATGAATTCATAAAAATACACTCAAGAACATTAAAAAAAAAAAGGCATTTAAAGGTGCAAATTGGAAGGGGGGAAAAGATTGAATAAATGAGGAGAAAAGCTGACAAATTCAGTAATGAGCAAATGGAATTCAGTGCCAGGAACTGACCTGAGCCTCTCATTTTTTTTTTTTTTTTTTTGGTACTGGGGATCGAACTCAGGGCCTTGCACTTGGTAGGCAAGCACTGTAACCACGGAGCTAAATGCCCAGCCCCCTGAGCATCTCAAATAAGGAAGAATCAGCTATTTTCTCCCTTTGAAGCCTGAGAAATGCAATACACGGTACCTATTTACAAGATACTAAACGTGCAAAAGGAGAGAGTACTCAAGTTAATGGCCATCAGAAGAAAAAAAACCAAATTATTAAAAGATTTCACTATAATCTCAGCCCTTGAGAGACTGAGGCAGGAGGATCCCCTTGAGTTTGAGGCCAGCCTGGGCTACATAATGAGTTCAAGACCAGCTGGACTGCATAGTGAGACCTTGTCTCAAAAACAAACAAAAACAAAAGAAAAAAAGATTTCGCCATCAGTCTAAATACCTAAAAGTATGAGAAATGTTTTACTTTCTGGGTGCTGCAAAGGGTTCAGGGGGAGGGGAGTTGGGAGACCCCAAAACCCAGAAAGGGTTGAATGTAGAACCACCTGCAGTCAAGACCCTCTGTGAAAGGACCAGCCATCAATAGTAAACAGGCATATTTTTATTTTTTATTTTTTTGTTTTTTTTTTTCAGGTGCTGGGGATCAAACTCAGGCCCTTGTGCTTGCCAGGCAAGCACTCTAATCACTGAGCTAAGTCCTCAGCCCCCAACAGGCATATTTTTAAAATATTATGCACACACGGGATTATTTTTTAGCCCCTGACTACATAGGTACCATTTTCTTAGCTAGGGGAGGTGCCTGTGGTCCCAGCACTCCGGGAGGCAGGAGGATTTCAAGTTGACTTAGTGACTATATTAGTTACCTTTCTAGAGTCAATGGTTTGCAAGAGAGATTTAATACAGGACATTTACACATTACAACATTCACACACACAAGCCAAGTGCAGGAAGTGTGCAGAACATCTACCTGCGAACCGGAGACCCGAAAGATCCAATCTCAAGGGCTGGGAGCCCACAGCAATGTCCCATGTGTATGTCCGAGTCTAGGAACTTTAGGAACAAAACTGGATATAATTTTTTTTTTTAAATCTAAGGTAATGATAGCGACAAGGGAGGGTATCTGAGCCTCCTCGTTTTCATCCCCACCTGTCCAGAAGTTTCCTGTTAGGAAATAAGAGTTGGGGACACAAAACTTATTTGTATTTTAAGAGGAAGCATAACATTTTTGAAAAGTTAGAAAATCAGAGAGTGAGATTTCCTATTGTGATCAAAGTGAGATTTTTATTGTGGTTATCTCCGCTTCAGAGGAAGGATGTTCTACAAAGTGAAGCACAGGCAATAGGGGAAAATTATATTCAAAAAAATCTAGTTCAAGGGCTGGGGATTTAGCTCAGTGGTAAGAGTGCTTGCCTTGCAAACACAAGGCCCTGAGTTCGATCCCCAGTGCCAAAAAAAAAAAAAAAAAAAAAAAAAAAAAAAAAAAAAAAAAAAAAAAAAAAAAAAAAAAAAAAAAAAAAAAAAAAAAAATCTAGTTCAAGAGAGTTGGCCCAAGAAGCTGAAAAGAAGTGCATACTCTCAAAAATTTAGGGAAGCTGACACGAACAGAACCAGTCAGAAAACAGTCTTTCCCACGAATCTCCAAAAAACATTATCTAAGAGGAGGGCAGGAGAAAGGCGCTCGGCCAAACAACATTTCAATCGGGATAAAAACTGATCTTTTGAAGCATAGAAGAAAAAAATTGTCCGAGAAAAGTCAAATTTGGGTAAGTGGTCAGCTACAAGGTAATAGAGAAATTAACTTACATTAATTATAGTGATGTCAATAACAAAATATATAAACAGAGCACCTATGTACTCTGCTGTCAGGGCCAGGGTGTTATTTCTGCTAAATCTCATGAAGTATCTCATAGAGAGCAAAAATGCTCCTAGAAGCAAAATAATAAAATGATTTGATATCAAAACAATTCTCTTCAACACTGCAAAACCTTGGGGCAGAGTCTCAAGAACAGATTTTAAGGACATGAAGCAGGTGAAAGGCACGTTTCCATGACAGTGTCACCTCATACAGAGCTTCTCATTCGATCTTCAAATCTGTAGTCCATTCTATTGTTTTTCAAAGTGTCCTTTGATACCAGAGGTTGTTTTCTGAGTCCTGACCGATTAGAGAAGGAACTGATGTCTGGAGGTACCCCTTCCTCTACATCTACAGGAAAAGGTGAACGGTTTCCTCCTGTTAGCCAGAAGAGCCTCCCTTTTTTTCCCCTTTCCCCTCTTTTCTGTATTTCTAACTTGCATTTTGCGGAGTTGGTGAGACAACAGGAAGTGTTGGGCTTCCTTTCCAGGGCTCTCAGCTGGAGGGGTGTGCTTAACACACTGACAACAGCAGCCAGAAAGAGAGCGGCACACCGACCTTCCAGAAAGCACAGCCCTCCATGCCGCGTGCCTCCGTGTGCCCCACCTCGCCACCCTCATCCGCACTGACAGTCGTGTTGGCCACGTCTCTTCTCTAATCCTCCTCTTATACAATGTTTTTTGTGTATTTGTGCTTTCCAACAGTGATCTTCTAATATCATTTCTCTTGAGACTTTGAAATGATGCAAGAAACTTTCCTTAGTCTCTCAACATGTGAGATATTATTGGATCAAGTTCCTCAAAGCTAACCACTGAGACACAGATTCATTTGGGGTCAGAATTTCTCTACATGCTCTTCTATGCAACATGGTTTGTGTGTTGCTTTTAATAAGCTAAGCACTACTTTTTTGTACATGTTTGTGATATATAATAGTTACATTTGTTTGGGGGACTGTATATATGTCCCAGTCTTTGGGGATTGGTCTCGAACTGCTCTGGCTGCTGCCATATATGTGTGTGTGTGTGTGTGTGTGTGTGTGTGTGTGTATAAAATCTTGACCATTTTATCTCGTCTCTCCTACCCTCTTCTCTCCCATTCCCCAAATCCCCTCTCCTGTCTCCAAAAACTCTAACATGTTTAAGTCTCTCCTTTATTTCATTTCATTCTTATATTTTGAGTATCTCACATGAGAAACTGTGGTATTTAACCTTCTTTGATTTAATTCATTTAACATTATAATCTCAAAATCCATCCATTTTCCTACAAATGACTCAAATTTATCCTTCTTTATGGCTGAGTAATACTCCCTTGTATATAATAAATACTACATTTTCTTTAACCATTCATTTGTTGTTGGTCATCCAGGCTGTTTCCATAATTTAAATTAAACACCCTTGAAGAAATGAAGGGAAGGATTATTGATTACCAATGCAATGTGTCCAGGGCTCAGAGTTTTAAATATGACAGAAGTTTGGGACCTACTTTTCCCAGTTGACATCTTAAAGAGTCTGAAGATTGTGAGGGTGCAGGACTGAGTGCCTGAAGAAGGATCACAGGACCAGAAACAGCCAGAGAGCTGTCAAGGACCATCACTAGACCAGCACTGAATGGACAATTAAAACACGAGTTGGTCTAGTATGAGGAAAGACATAGGAGCTCTTGAAGCCAGGTGTGGTGGTGCATGGCTGTAATCCCAGCACTCGGGGCAGAGGCAGGAGGGTTGCTGCAAGTTCAAGGCTAGTTTGGGCTATACAGTGAGGTCAAAGCCAGCCTATACTACAAACCCTGTAGTATAGGCTGGCTTTTTTAGACCCTGTCTAAAAATAAAGCAGCAGCTCAGCTCTTGGAAGCAGTCAAAAATAAAACAGTTTGTTCCCAGCATGGTGGTACATGCCTATGATCCCAGCACTTAGGAGGCTGAAGCAGGAGGATTGCCTTGAGTTCGAGGCCAGCCTGGGCTTCACAGTGAGTTCAAGGCAGCTTGAACTACAATAGTGAGACCTTGTCTCAAAAAAGAAGAAGACAGTTTGTAAAGAATCCTGAGATGTTTCATTTAAGACCCTTCATCTGGAGTGTCAAAAGGCTTGTGTATTGCCTGTTCTCCTTCAATCTTTCCTGAGATTTAGCTACTTCCTTGCCATCCATGATGGTAGTGCCAAGAGCCAAGACCTGCCAAGCTCCAGAGGGCCTGGAGTGCAAGAGTCAGTGTCTCAACAACTCAGATGTCCCTGAGTGAGTTATACCTACTGGGATTCAACCAAACCTTTTAGCGGCATATGGTGGTGGACGCTTGTAATCCCAGCACTCAGGAGGCTGAGGCAGGAGGATCGCCATGAGTTTGAGGACAGCCTGGGCTACATGACAGACCTTGTCTCAAAAAACCAAAAAAATGGTTGGGGATTTAGCTTAGTGGTAGAGCACTTGCCTCGCAAGTGCAAGGCCCTGAGTTCGATCCCCAGCATCCTCAAAAAAAAAAAAAAGTCAACTGAACCTTTCATCCCTGAGAAACTGTGTCCAGAAAAGTTGAGTTCTAGCCAGGCATAGTGGTGCATACCTGTAATCCCAGCTTCTCAGGAGGCTGAGGCAGGAGAATGGCAAGCTCCATACCAGCCTGGGCAATTTAGCAAGACTCTCTTAAAATAAAAAAGGGCTGAGAGTGTGATTCAGTTGCAGAGCACCTCTGGGTCCTATTTCCAGTACCGAGGGTGGAGAGCGTCAGATTCTGCATTTGAGAGACTTCCCTCGAATGGTGATCCCAGAAAGTCTCCTTGGCAGGATGGTTCCCTAATCAGTCTCTATATCCACAATGAACCTTTAAAATCGTGGGGAAAACCCGAGTCCTCTTACATAAGCCTTTCATTCTGGGTCTTCAGCAGGAGGAATTGATACCTAGGTTGTCGGTTATGTTTTTATTTTCTTTTTCTTTTTTCCCCCACTTTGGTTTTTTCCTTTTTGTTTTTTCAGACCGAGTGTTGCTGTGTAGCTCAGACTGTCCTTGAACTCACTATGTAGCCCAGGATGGCCCCGTACTCACGGTAATCCTCCTGCCTCAGCCTCCCCATTGCTGGGATTCCAGGGTGCCAGAGATTGAACTTGGGGTCTTGCGCTTGGCAGGCAAGCACTCTAACCAACCAGCTAAATCCCCACCCCCGTGTTAATTACTTTCAAACTGTTACCACGCCCTGCTGCTGCTTTCCCAATAGTCTCAGCTGCAGTCAATGCTCTTCAGCTCTTGTGGGCTTCTGCACCCTGCCCCCATAACCCTTCTCCACATTTGCCATCTAATCAGCAGACGCATGATGTTCATCTGCCGCTAATCACCTGTATGGTGGCAGTTCAACCGGGTTGATAAAAGACATCCAATCGCTTAAATTGCTTTCTCTTCTTGAGCATGCTGATAACATCTCCACTGCAGTTCTCTATGACCTTGAGCAAGTTTTAACTGCTCTCCACCTCGGGTTTCCCTGAGACTAAATAAAATTGTCCATTGTGGTGGACAATGTGGTCAACTTGAGCCAGAACGCCCAGTTGGACTGCATTGATGTGGTTCTGGGTGTAGAGGATCCACCTGAGAATTGTTGCGGATGCACCATAAGGCAGAGTGGGAGCCGAAGCTAGTTGGGAGGCTGTTTCCCAGGAGAAGCTCTGCTGTGGCTGGTTCTCCTGAAAGGAAGTCGGCTGTTCTTGTTGAGGAAGGAGTTCAGGGACTTAATGTCGTCGAGGATGGCTGCTGTTGCTTCGGAGGAGCTCTGGTTGTTATCTCTGCTGTAAGCATCATATCCTGGTTCCGGTAAAGATTTCTTCAGCCATCAACTGCAGACATGGACGTACATGGGACAGTGCTGTGGGCTCCCAGCCCTTGATTGGATCTTTTGGGTCTCCAGTGCCTAGATAGACATTCAGCACTTCCTGCATTTGGCTTGTGGGTGAGTATTGTGACTTATAAATGTCCTCTATTAAAACTGCTGTCTCACAACCTTTGGCTCTAGAAAATCTAAGACATTCATGTATAGCATGTAGCACAAAAGTGCTTGGTACTCAGTGAGGAGAAAGGTGAAAAGACTAGTTAATGGGAAGTACTTTTTTTCTAACCCCATCTGCTTCCTTCGGTCATCACAACACGTACACTCTTTCAGAGATTTTCAGGGCTGAAAACTACCATTCTAATCTGGATAAAATCTGGACTATTGCTTTTTTTTTTTTTTTTTCTGAGACAGGGTCTTACTAGGTAATTCAAGCTGACTTGGAACTCACTATGTAGCCCAGGCTGGCCTGGAACTCATGGCGATCCTCCTGCTTCAGCCTACCTGGTCTAAAATCTGAACTGTATTTGTAATATGATGAGATGGGCCATTCTGCTCAAGACCAGCTCCTTCTCCAGGTGTCTTAGTTAGATTTTCTAGAGTCAATGACAGCAGATTTAATAGAGGACATTTATAAGTTACAGTATTCACTTACAAGCCAAATGCAGGAAGTGCCGAATGTCTATCTAGGTACTGGAGACCCAAAAGATCCAATCAAGGGCTGGGAGCCCACAGC
This sequence comes from Hystrix cristata, assembly GCA_004026905.1. Lineage (NCBI taxonomy): Eukaryota > Metazoa > Chordata > Mammalia > Rodentia > Hystricidae > Hystrix > Hystrix cristata. The sequence continues at coordinate 46,604 of PVJO010005238.1, forward strand.
ATGGTCCCACATACTTCCGTGTCTGCAGATGATGGCTGAAAAAATCTTTACTGGAACCAGGATACGCTGCTCGCAGCAGAGATGACAACCAGAGCTCCCCCGAAGCAACAGCAGCCATCCTCGACGACAGCAAGGCCCCGAGCTCCTGCCTCAACGAGAACAGCTGAGTTCCTTTCAGGAGAACCAGCCACAGCAGAGCTTCTCCTGGGAAACAACCTCCCAACTAGCGTTGCCTCCCACTCTGCTTTATGTTGCATCAGCAACAATCCTCAGGTGGCTCCTTTATGGCCAGCATCACACCAACTCAGTCCAGCTGGGCGTTCTGGCTCAAGTTGACCATATTAAGTCCACCACACCAGGTCTACCCAAAATAAATCAGAGGGACACCATCGTCAGGGATTGACTTTCCCAGCTCTGGCTGAATTTTTTTGTGTCCCCTGGACCCCTGGTGCCAGTGCTGGGTTCAGTATTACTTTTTTTTTTTTTTTTTTGGAGCTGGGGATTGAACTCAGGGCCTTGCACTTGCTAGACAAGGACTCTAACCACTGAGCTAAATCCCTGGCCCTGTTTTGGGGGTTTTTTGTGGGGGGGTTCAGTATTACTATACAACCAACTGTACCACTCAGGACTCCTGCAGGAACGGGTCAGCATAGTCAGAGAAAGCTAACTGAAGGAGGATGTACTGGACAGGACAGTACAAATACACAGGAATGGGGAGACAGAGTTGCTACCCAACCCAAGGCCACAAGGGAAGGATACACTAGATGAGTAGTCCTAGAACCTCAAATTCGAGATTTGTGTACAAAGCGCCACCTTGTACAAATGCGGCCAGTTTGAGGAAAAATCTGTACGGAGAAATTAGGGGGATAAATACCTTAACCCCATTTTTCTTTTTCTCTAATTAGCAAAATAGAACAGGAACCCAGGGGGCAAAGGTGTTCAATAAAGTCTACCTCCAGAGCGGGGTGGAGAGCAGACTGGAAAGGGGTAAAGGGCACTTATCTGGCATATTAAATACATTAAAAACAGGCTCTGCACAGATTAGCGATGGCCCAAACTTGTCAGCAATAGGAACTAAAGATTAGAGTTTATCCAGTTCTTTGCAACTGGGGTCCTTTAAAAAATCAATTGATCTCTAACAATTTATATTGTGCCTCTAGGAAAACCTTAAATTTTTGCTCTATGACTGGATTTTCGAAATCTGAATCAACACTATTCATGTTACAGACTAGTCTTGACATGGTTTGTCTTTGATGACGAACATCCTCCTGTATGAGTATTGTGGCATGTGGCCACTGGGGTCGGCTGCCCCAGCTCTGACCACCGGGGAAGAACCACTTGGCAGCCAGTCAGGCCGTATGAAGTAGGCAGACCGCGACTGGGCCCCACCAGGGAGCTCAACTAGCAGGCTGCGTCCCTTCCTACTCCAGAAGTCCCCAGGAGGACCTGAGTGTGTGCTCTGTCCTGCAGGTGGAGGGAGGCCGGCAAAGCAGTCCAAAGGTACAAACCTTTCTGGGGACACCACAGCTTAGGACTGGAGGTGGAAATCTACCTGCTCTAGCCAATTTTCTCATCACACTGACATAAACCTAGAAAGCAGCCTTCCAACTTGCCGATGGAATAAATTAGTAAGAAGAACCCACAGTCTTCTGAAGACACTGCCACCAGCAGGGCCCCAATTTCTCAGTCTGCAACCCTGCCAGATTGGTCCTAAGAACAGGAAGAATGGGTGGTCAGCCACGTGGTGCAACTCAAGGGGCTTCAAAGGGCATGCTCGATCCCAAACTGTCCTCCCTGCTGGCCTGGGGTTCTGTCTGGAGTTTCCATCATTCAACTTACTCACTTATGTTAAATTTGCTGCCAGAAGGCCTCTGTTCAAATGCTCTCGCTGTATAAAAGGGTGTGGTGCTTAGTTGTTATTCTCTTTGCTCAACACCTCATTTCCTTTTCTATGTTTCAAGAACTCTGCTGTTGGCAGGAAGAAGAGCCCATTTAGACTCCCTGCCCAGAAGCGCAGCATGTGTTGTCCCAGCCCTTCTACGAGCCGAGCAAAGGCACAGCACACAAGGTCAATCAACCATGAACTTGCTTGAGACCGTGCACTGGCAGACAACACAGCAGAATTAGGGGAGTTTATTTCGGTGATGGGCGGCAGTAGTGGCGGCGATCCTGTGGCAGTAGCAGCAATGGTATCCAGTATTAACAGGTGGCTGCAGCCATGTTCTCACAGTTATTGTTTCTGGCATGGTTTGGGCTGTGGGCCCAACTTCGGTATAGCATCCCTGTTCTGGATCATTTTCCAAGCCTCAGCCTCAGCCTTTCCAGAGTCTGGAGTTTCCCAGAATCCTTTTAGTAAACTCCCTTGCCACTTAAACCAGAATCATGTTTCCTTGCAAGAAAGTAGCAACACCAGTTTATACACAGGTATCAGACCTCTCAAGACCAGCCGCAGATAGAGTCATTTGTCTAAGTAGCTCATTGTCAGTTTAAGAAACAGCAGGCCCCCAGGGAAAGGGCTTTTTTTTCCCCTTTTGGTAGGGGGGATCAAACTCAGGGCCTTGTGCTTGCTAGGCAAGTGCTCTACCACTGAGCTAAATCCCCAGCCCCAGGGCTTTTGTTGATAGGGGAGGAAATCAGGAAAGTCTTGTCTTGTGGTTGTTGGCTGGTAAGACTTGCCCAGAGGACTGGAGAGAGGCTTCTGGGGGACATCCAAGGAACTGGGTGGAGAGAGTCATTGATAGGAAAGGTGGGGTGACACTAAGGGCAAAATCTAATGCTATGGAATTATTATAAGGGTTGCCATTGATGCTATACAACATGCAGGATCCATATCTTCATTAGTTTTTTTTCCCCTCAGAGAGGAGCACAGGAAAATTTCACTACTCAGTGCAGGAATGGGGAAAGAGAGGATATCGGGAACCTAGTGAGCACAGATGCTGAACATCGGCTAAAAAGCTGTTTGTAATTTTTGTGAAAAGTAAGAGCGAACTACTGCTTTCTGCTTTTTGTGTGTATGTGTGCTGGGGATCGAACTCAGGGCCTTGTCCTTGCAAGGCAAGCACTCTAACCACTGAGCTAAATCCCCAACCTTTTGTTTTCTTCTTTACTTTCCCTCTGAACAAGCACTGTACCTGATGCTGCTTATTGAATGGATAAACTCTGGGCCCAGTTATTGTTCTCTTAGCTTTTTCATGAGTCATGTCTGTCCATCAGAGACTTGCCAAAGGCCCTGCAGCAATAATACGGCCAACACTGGAGGGGACAGTTCACATCTCATGGCAGACCCTCCAGCTGTGCCTTCATGTTCTTGTCCTTGGAGAGTCTCCAAGGCACTATCACCCTTCCTGGGCTGTGTTCTTGTAGTTGTGTCTGCTGTAGGGTAGCACGGGATAGCCATCTTTTCACTTTCATGTATGTCACCAAGGGAAGAGCACTGAAAAATAATCCCAGGGAAACTACCAGAAAACATTACAAAAGGAAAAAACAAACAAACCACTAGCTGCATTTGATTTAAAACATATTTGAGACATGTTGTCTTTTATTTTCACAGGATGTCTCTTAATAAATATTTTACCAGGATGATGTGGGTGGATCACAAGGATTCACGAAGGACTTGAGGGGACAAAGAGATGAAAACATTTTAATTTAACACTCAACTTATAAGACTCGGCTTTTGCAGCCGATCTTAAAATCTAGTAAAGTCTCCTTCCATGCAAAGAGCAATTTTTTGTTTGCTCGTTTGTGACGGGGGACATCCATACGGTTGTCCTTATGCTATGTGGTTCAGGATGGCCTTAAACTCACGATGTAGCCCAGGCTGGCCTGGAACTCCCTGCAATCCTCTTGCCTCAGCCTCCTGAGTGCTGTGATTACAGGCGTGCGACACCATGCCCACCTCAAAGAGCAAATTTCCAATTGCTCTTAGCACGTGGCCACGGTCAGTATATGGTGGACCAGTGGCAGCGGCTCTTGATCACTTGCAGCAGAGGCTTCTTGAAGGTGAGGACAATGACGGTGCAGGCCACCAGCAGGGTGAGGCAGCTGGGGAGGATGAGCACAAGGTAGAGCAGGCCCATGTCCACCCGCTCCCACTTGCAGCCCTGGGGCACACCTGCGGGCAGCTCCACCACGCGGATGACCTTGGAGGAGAGGTTGCAGGTGACTAGGGCCCAGTCGGCCACGGTGTGCAGGCGCTGCAGGGCTGCCCGGCCGTCCAGCCCGCAGCAGTCGTAGGGGTTCTGGCTGAGGTAGACAGTGCGCAGGCTCCCCGAGAGCCGCTCCCACTCAGCCCGCGCGGGCAGCGCTGTGAGCTGGTTCCGTCGGAGATCCAGGCTCCGCAGGGCCGGGCTGCCCTGGAGCCTTGGGAAGCTGGTTAAGCAATTTCCCGACAGATCCAGGTCCCTCAGATGCCCGAAGCCCGAGAAGTCCAACTCGGCAGAGGCAGAGCTGAGGCCCACGTTCCTCAGAGACAGGGCCTGCAGTGTGGGGGCAACGGCCCTGAGAGGGGCCATACTTCCGTTCAGGACCCCCCAGTTGCCGGACAGGTCTAAGTGAGTGAGGGGAGTCCCCTGGAACGCGCAGTCCTGGAACACCCTCAGCCCACAGCCTTCCAGAGAGAGGCTCCTCAGTGACGCCATATTCCGGAAGTCCACACAGCCGCGGGCGCCCGCCGGAGCAGCAGGAACAGGAAGTGGAAGTGGTACCGGAACTGGAAGCGGCCAGGAGCAAAGCGAAATTTGATTGTGGCTCAGGTCAATGGTAGTGAGGTTACTGGCGTCGGCAAAGAGACCTGCGGGGACGCCCAGCAGCTGGTTGTCACTCAGGTTGAGCAGACGGAGGCTCCTGAGGCAGCCGGCGAGGCCCGGGGCCAAGTGCAACTCTGACAGCATGTTGTGGCTCAGGTCCAGCTCGGCCAGTGTGCCCACAGGCTCACGCTCCCGGAAGTGCAGCGTGGCCAGGCAGTTCCGGTTGAGGTTCAGGCGGGCCAGGGAAGGCATTTTCTTCAGGAAGCCAGCAGGCAGGTACTGGAATTGATTTTGGCTCATGTCCAGGAAGTGAAGCGCCGATAGGTCACTGGAGGCAAACTCCTCCCAGAGGTTGACAGTAGTGACATTGGTCACGTTGCCATCCACCAGGAGGAACTGGGCCACCATCTCCTGTGGCGAGGAGGCATTGTACAGGTCCTTGTAGAAGCCCATGTTGTTGTCCTGCAGCAGGAGGCTATGTAATTTGCTGCACTGGGGCAGGAGAGGGAAAAACAGCAGCTGGTTGTGAGACAGGTCCAGCGTTTCCAGCTCAAAAGTGGTCTCTTGCCTGGATGCCAGGAACCACTCAAGGTTGTTGTAGCTGACATTAAGGACACGCAGCTGGGGGAGGCCAAAGTCCACAATGCAGGGGAGATTGTTGTAGGCCAGGTTGAGGCGTCTTAGCTCTGTCAAGCCATCAAAAGCACCACCTTCTATCTCAAAGATGTAGTTCCTCTGCAAATCCAGCTCCCTGAGGTGCTCCAGGCCCTCAAAGACAGACTCATCAAGCCTCATAAGGGTGTTCCTGGCCAGGGACACAGCCTCCAAGGAGGAGAGGTTCTGGAGCATGAGAGCCGCCATGTCTTCGGTCAGGGAGTTGCCAGATAGGTCCAGCTTCTGCAGCCCCTGCAAGGTGTGGAGAGCAGCTGCTGTCTCCTTGTAGTTCTCCGAGAGGCTGTTGTCAGCCAGGACCAGGCTTTGAAGGCAGCCTTGCTCCTGGAAGGCACGGCAGCCGATGCACTCCAGGTGGCAACTGCGCAGGCTGAGGCTCTCCAAGAGAGGATAAGGCTGGAGGGAGTGATTCCACAGGGTCTTGAGAGGGTTGGCATCTAGGATGAGTACCCGAGAATGGGGCGGGAGGCTGGCGGGCACCGAAGCGAGGTTCTGCCCTTGACAGTCAGTGACACCACCCACCTTGGTTCAAAAACACATGGGTCAGTGGGGAGCATGTCTCGAAGGCAGAGGTTTATGCATAGAAACTTTGTTGTCTTATTGGACTGTCCCTGCAACCAATGGTAACAGCTCTAAAGATCAGAACTCAAAATAAGATAGGAAGCCAGGCATGGTTATGCACCCCTGTGATCCCGGCATTTGGAAAGGTGAGGCAGGAGAATCACAAGTTCAAGGTCAGTCTAGGATACCTAGTGAGACTTTCTCTCAAAATCTCCCCCTAAATAATAATAATAATAATAATAATTAATAAAAGAGGGTACGAAAATGTTCTTTACCTTCACACTTTAAAACTAGCTAGGAACAGAGTTCCAGGCCTCACCTAAAACAAAGTGTTAGAAAAGACCTAAGCGCCTGCTCATAGGGCGCTGAGAGGTGACATCTATACCTGCAGTTTGGTGTTAACTATGAGGACTGAGGACCAGGTCTCTGCTGGCGTTTGAGCACAGTGCCGGGCACACGGTTGGCACTTGGTACGTGGCTCCCATGCATTGTCATCAATGTGACATAACATCTGTGTATCTAATAGTCACCACCAAACAACTGGCGGCGCTGTGACCTCTTCATCTCACACCAAGTAACTTTGCCCAGGAAGCTTCCTTACATTCTGCATCGATAAATATTACAGCTTAAAAGGCTTTCAAACAGGTCAGCACTCTGAATTCTACAGAGAAGTAAAGTATCCTGGAAGAAAGAAGGGAGGAAGCAGTAGCAGTGCTGGGATCAGAGGCCAGGTCTCTGAATGCGCCGTTCTTTGCTCTTGCTGAAGGCCCTTCTATACGATGGCACAGTATAAGGAGGCAGGAGGGGTGGGGCAGCCCCGGCCTCACCACAGAAATCACACAAGCTGGGCTGCTTTACCTCAGGCCCATGTTCGGCAAAACTGGCAAAAACAATTTAGCTGATTTGTAAAACGAAACCTTCTAATGATTAAAAATTGAGCTGGGGATTTAGCTCAGTGGTTAAAGCGCTTGCCTACCAAGCACAAGGCCCTGGTTTTGATCCCCGGCACCAACAAATAAATAAAAAAAAAATTGATGCCATATTGAAACATAGAAAACTACACTCCGTAATCTCAGTCTCTCCCTCAGAGAAATGCCATCAACCTTTTGTCACATCTCCTTCTGGCTCTTTTCTAAAGATAACACCTTTTTTTTTTTTTAAGAGAAAAGAAGCATGCTCTACAAGCTGTTCAGTGATCAACTTTCCTCCCGTCTCAATAATACGTGATATAGTCTTGCCAGAAAAAAATAAATCGCTGCACCTTCTTTTCAGGAACTGTATTAGTTTTGAGTAGCATGAATAGCAAGTGTTCTGGGTCACTTCGTCCTGCCTTTTTTTTCTTGTTTATTTGTTTATCTTGAACCGAGGGCCTCGCACATGCTAAGCATGTGCTCTGCTGCTGAGTTATGTGCCAGCCCCTTGGCTCTGCTTTTTTAAAAATTTTATTTATTTATTTATTTCGGTTTTTTGAAACAAGGTCTCACTATGTTGTTCAGGCTGGCCTTGAACTCACTATGTAGCCCAGGCTGGCCTTGAACTCATTGCAATCCTCCTGCCTCAGCCCCCCAAGTGCTGGGATTACAGGCATGCACCACTATGCCTGGCTCTTGGCTCTGCTTTTTATCAAGTGAGTGACCTTGAGTTAGTTACCTAACCATAAGGATCTGTTACCTGTCCTGCAAAATGGAAATTGTACTTGTAATTTTCTCATTTTTTTAGTGTTGAGTATAATTGCTTATGCAGAACACATTTATTATGCTTAATAAATGTTAGCTATAATTAGTAGCATGATCTAATTAATTAATCTCCCCATCGAGCATTTGAGTTGTGTTAAATTTCCAGGTAGACATTAGAGTAAATTTGTTGTGTTCCTCCCACACCTTCACTCCCCCAAAAAATGTCTTTGGAATTTTGATTGGGGTTGTATTACTGTTATGGATTAATTTGGGGGAGAACTTACATTTTACAAAATTGAATCTCCCCATTCAGAGACAAAGTTATATTGCTGGGTAAGTGTTGGTCTCTTCCCTCCACGGGGACTCTGGAAAGTGTGGTTAGGGGCTTTCCTAAAGTCTATGAGACCCTCTTACTATAAGTGCTGTAGTCGAAGGGTCAGACCTTGTTGATCTCCTGTTGATATGCTAAAGTGCCACACAGGACCACAGGGACATCAGAGCCCCAGGAAACCTTACCATGTTGACTTACACATCAAATGACTAATGGAATGAGGGACAGTGGAGGGTACCTGGACTCTCAAGCACAGTCCTGAAGTCATAAGAGCCACAAGAAATCCACTCTTTGAACTCTTTGTCAGAATCTAGCCTGAACCCTGAAAAGTGGTCAAAGAATTCATGCTTTGTTCCCTTCTCTTCCTGTGTCTGGTGGCCCCTCAATTGCTACTGTGAGGTTAATCTTCTGTTACCTCTGTAAGGGAATGGTGGAGGTCAAAGGTAGTAGAGATTAATAATAATACCAATAATAATAAATAAAACACAGAGCACCCAACACAGACGAGGTACTGTCCTGAGTGCTTTTCATATATTAACTCATTTAATCACCAGATTGTCTAAGTGTCATGGTATTATTCATAGGTATTATTATTACCTCTATTTTACAGATGAGGAAGCTGTGACATGGAGTGGTCCCCATGTCACCAGCTCCTCAGTGGTGGGCTGGGGTTTAAACCTGGTCAGTCGGGTTGTTAACTCCTACATACTGGAGTGTTCTCCAGCTTGGTGGTTAGTGGTTACTACAAGTGGTTCAGAAGCATGGTGGCTGGTTTTTTCAGATTAATCAGTTAAGAATACATTCTTTCCCCAGCACCAAAAGTAAAACAGATGAAAAGAAAAACATTCCTGAATGTAAGTATTAGCCCTGACACCCCGTCTGTGTTCCCAGTGCCCAAGGTATAGCAGGGCTCAAGGGGTGTTTATTACAATGCATGTTCCTAAGCATACTTTTGATGTCAGGAAGGAGACAATTTCCAGAAATGTGCTTAACTGTGACCCAGTACATTTCCCACCTACAGGCCGAGAGCCTCCACTGTCCGGATCCGCTCAGCCTGAGCGTGGCCGAGGAACCACTCTGCAGCGCAGCATGGGCAGCTGCTCGCCGTGGGCCGCCCAAGCATCTGCCGTCGACTCACGCACACTTGCAGAGGCAGGGCAGCGCCGGCTCTAATTTGCCTCCCTGGGCAATTCTGGCACTGCCCGCGGACTGTTACAAAATGTTCTTGTGGCAGATGGCTGACCTAGGCCTGTCTCTGGGGCCTTCTGCCTTCAGCAGAGGTGAGAAAGGAGGGGGAGGGCGGCCTGGCTTTTCCCAGGCATCATTTCGAGGACTTTCGATTAAAGAGCAGCCCACGTGGAACTGGGCAAGGGAGGCACAGGATGAGTCAGACCCATTCAGGCCTTGTCCTCCTTCCTCGATAATCCTTCAGCTTTCCAGGTGGGCCAAACCTCGTCAGGACAGGAGCAAAAGAGGAGTCAGGGTTGGAGGAGAGACTCACCAACTTGCAGCCCCCTTGGGACACCGCCGTGGCCGCCCCACTTCCATTCCTCCACTGCAGGGTCGAGAGGTGAAAACCCAGGCAAAGCCACAGGGGCAGCAGCTCCATCTCAAGCACAGCACTGTGGACAGAGGCAGGAAAGAAGCAGGTAAGACGAGGACATCCCCGAGAGCTGATTTGCATCGTGTAGCAGCCAGTTCCCAATTATGTCTTGTCTCAGCGGCCCACAGCTAGTGGAGGCGGAAACCCACAGATTATTCAAATCACTCATGTTAACGAACACTTTGAACGAAACCATTGACAAGAACTCATCTTCATTTTGCCTCTAACATTTAATGGACAGTGACTGAACCCTGAAATCCAGAGTCCAGCACAGAAGGAGAAACAAAGGACTCCAGCAGGTCTTAGGACACCTAGAGTGTCCCTTGCTTTGTAATTCTGCTGAACTCTGGCTGATGCACCGCATGAGCTCGAGAAATATGTGCTGAAAAGCTGGACGTGGTGGTGTATACTCCAATCCAGCAGTTGGGAGGCTGGGGTAGGAGGATCGTCACAACTTCGAGGCCAACCTGGGCTAAAAAGTGAGTTCGAGAACAGCCTGAAGACCCTGAACTGCCTAGTGAGAAGCTAAGAAAAAAGAAAAAAGCCTAGATCTGGGGGCTACGGGTATAGCTCAGTGGTAGAGTGCTTGCCTAGCATGCTTGAGACCCTGAATTGAATTCTTTGCAGTTCACACAGAGAAAAAAAAGAAGAGAGAAGAGGAAGTCTCATTGGTTAACTCATTTGAACATAGCCCTGTGAAAGAAGAATTTTAGCCAGGCATGGTGGCACTGTGAGTTCAAGGCCAGCCTGAACTACATATTGGGACCCTGTCTCAAAAAAAAAAAAAAAAAAGAATTTTGATATTTTGTCTGTACAGAGAAAAAACTTGAGGCGAAAATGAAAAAAAAAAAAAAAACCATCCTCAGATGTAGTAAAGATCACCAATGAAGGGTGGCCATCAGCCCTCTTGCCCTGCCAGGGCAGCCAGAACTGGAATCACAAGGAGGCTTGAAATTGTACCTATTCCAGCAGGATTTTAGGACTGAGAGGAACCATGCAACATCATCACCCACCATCATATTTTACAGGGGAACAGAAGAGCCCTGAGGTACCAGTGGCCTGTTAAGGTTCCAGATCGACTGAGCAGCAGGGCCAAGAGCGGCCCAGGTCCTCTCCCTGTGCGCCAGGATGAGCAGCCAGTTCCTTCTCCCCTGTGGGTGCCATTGCACTGACTACCCTCCTAGGGGGAGAGCTGCAATCTGCAGCTTCTGCTTCCAGCTCTGCGTTCCTCGGAATCGGGGACAAGCGCCTGGCCCTGCATTCCATCTACTCCATCCTCCTGCACCATCCCTGGGAAGGACCAGGTGTCGCCACAGTTTAGCACAGTGCTCATGCGAACCTCCTCACCTACTCCATGCCACTCACACATCTGCTGACACATCAAGACCACCTTCAGCTGGTTCCTTTTTCTCTTTACCCATCTCAAGTTTAACCATCTCAAGGACTAATTTTAACTTCCCGGTCAGATTTGAATGCTCCCTGGTGAAAACAGAACCGAATCAAATGCAATGGTTAGGTTCAATTTTGACCTTACAGAGAAATTTGATTCGGTTCTCATCCAGTTCAGTTCGCAACCAGAATCATGGAAAGAATTAATTTCGTGAACTGATGTACCACTGTACCAGAGAAACTAAGTGAAACCAGGTGAGTCAGCCTTGGCCTTCACCTAAAACCAGGTCACTTCTCCAGACCACAGAGAGGACCTCGCAAGGAGGTCCTGCTTGAGGGACCTGGCAAGCCCGGCACAGCCCTCCTTCCACCTCTGCACCTGTGCAGGGATTAGCACTGTCCTAGTTACTTTCCTTTCATTGCTGAGACAAAATACCCAACACCCAAAGTTAGGGGAAGAAAGGTTTATTTAGCTCACAGTTTGTAGAGGTTGCAGTCCGAGATTTGCTGGGTCCAAGGCAGGGTGGCAAGGCAGACAGGCAGAAGGCAGCAAGGTAAGCAAGGGGGTTAAGCAAAGGCCTCTTTCTGTCCCTTATATTTTATCCAGGGTACCTGCCCTTAGGGTGGGTAGCACTCCTGCCCTTAATCCTAGCATCCTTCATCCTAGCATCACATCCTTGATCCTAGCAGAACTATGCCAAACCAATCAGTGGGCTAATTTAGTAATCGCACACTCTAGATCCAGCCCCATCTATGACTGCATGAGCCTTTGGGGGGACATCTAGGCAAAGACCATAACGGTCACCTCCTGGCCTTCAAGTCACAAATGGCAAAAGCAGAGAGACCTGGGCTCTTGGGCTCTGATTCTTCCCCCTCATCCTGAAGCCTTGGGAGCACCGCACGCCTTGATCAAAACAAGGTTGGCAGATGTAGCAAGTGCCAAGACACCATTTGACTGTCAGAGACATGGTGAAAAAAATTGTTTATCTGACATTCTAATTTCCCTGGCTGTCCGGCATTGTTTTGAGGGGAGATGGGAACTGGAGGCAGACTTCCTGCCTTCCTGTCAGGCCCAGGCTGAAACATGCTGCCACTGCGACTCTGATCTTTCTAGCACAGCCAGCCTGGGACTGAAGTGCCGAATCCTGACAGGTACAGGGCGAGCGCGCGGTTCTTCAGGCAAAGTGCAGCTCCTCAGACGAAGGCTACACCTGGCATCCCTGACACCCAGGAGTGCAATTTTCATTTGGGGGTCACCAGGAATTTTGCAGATTTAAAAATAGAGCCTTTCCTTCCTCCTAAATGTAGCCAGCCGGTTCAGGAAGAGAAAATCTTGCTGTGTCCCAGAACAACTCTTTCTGGCAGGAAGCAGCAGAACATTGTGGAAGATTATGGACTTTGAAAACTGACAGTCCGGAGTTTGAATTCTTGCTCCATTACTTCTTGTTTACACTTGAGCAATTTATACAGAGTCTCCAAGACTCAGACAACGCTTCTGTAAGGCAGGAATAGTAGTAACTGTTCACAGAGCTTTATGAGAATCACATAGAGATGTATGTGAAAGTGCTTCGTTAACTAATCACTAACATGATTATTATTTTTGAGTTCCAGACACCAATGAGCAGGGGAAGTGGTTGATATTCCTACGGTCCTCTCCAAGATTAGTCCACAGCTACACACGGCAGGAGAAAAAAGTGAGTAACTAGGTTGGAAGGATGACCGTGTTGTGATACTAATGAAACATGTAAAAGGTAAACGGTGAGGTTGAGTTAAAAATTTTACATTCAGGATCAGGAACAGATGACTAATCCCAGGGACAGATGACTAGGTGCTTGGAGAGTGTTCATCCTCACAGCACCCCCTTCCCTTGCCCCGCTCACTCTGCTCTGGGTGGCAGGGGCCAGGCTTCCAGAGGCTCCGATTCCCAAACAGATCAGCTGGCCTCCAGCAGTTTCCATCAGTGCGGGTCCCCGAAGGGGCAGAGAGCCCAGGACAGACAGAGCTTCTCCTGCTAACCCCTCTGCTCTGCCACCCCGTGTTCCTTGCAGCCTCCCATCCTCCCACCTGGGGAAGCTGCAATGTCTCATTGACAGTCTATTATCTGTTTGGCTTCTCAGCTCTTCTACCATATGTTGCCAGATTCCTGAATTAAATCTCCGCATTTCAAACAATCTGGGTAATTTCAGTTTCCTGGTTGTGCCCTGATTCATCCAACGGTGTAATCGAGAATGGCCTTGAATTCAGCAGTACATGAAAAGGTACATAATACATAATAACTCTGAAAAGAAAGAAAAAACTTCCAAAAGAGTAACCATAATGGTTAAGAAACACCTTTGTAGACTGGTGGCTGCAGCAAGCTTCTACAGTCACAGCCCTGGGAAGCATCCAAGAGGGACAGCTTGGGCACCAGAGCCCTCTCTGGGGACAGAGGACACTCCCCACCCCCACCCTAACCCACCCCCGCCCCTCCACCTGCTACTAGAGCAGCTGCTGCTGGGACAGGACTGGAACCTCTGTGCTAAGGGAGCTGTCAGCAAGTGTCAGACATATATTATCGAGGCATTGAGAATTTTGCCCTCAAAACAATCAGATAAGCTGAAAAGCCTTTAAAGAAAAAGACTTGGTGGAGGGGAGAGCTATGAGTGTGCTTTGTGTTAGAGACACTATTTACAGATTGGTCTGGGGAGGGAATCTGCAGAAGCAGGGCAGGCAAGAGCTCAGTGGCACCCATGAATAAGCAAGAGGCTTAAGTGTGGTGGTGCTAGATTAGATAGGTGGTTCCACAAGTTGGCCTGCCTTTAAGGAGAAGTTCCCACCTAGGACCTTGGGGAGGAGGGAAGGGCGGAGAAATAAGAACAAAACTCTAGTGTGTGACCACTGTGAACAGTTCCTCCCACCAAGAAGCATCTGAAGGCCCTAGGCAAGTGGCTGTAGTCCCTTTGATTCCTAGCAAAAAAATTAGGGTAACTTCCGTCTTCACCAGATGTCCAAGCTTAGCATCTCCCGTGGAGAGGCCACCTGACATTCTGAGTCTCCCAGTGTGGTACTTTGGAAACACAGATCACCAGCCCACAGTCCTCTTGCCAGAAACGCAGGCCCTGAGTCCAGCCATGATCCGACAGATCCAGGTGGTGCGATGTCCTACAAGCCAGTTGATGACAGCTGACTTGGCTTCTTCAAAAGGGCCAAAGTCTTGAAAATGGAAAGGAGCCGGGCATGGTGGCGTACACCCACAGTCCCAGCGGTCTGGGAGGTTGAGGTAGGAGGATCACAAGTTCCAGCCCAACCTGAGCAATCAGTGACTTAGTGAGACCTTCAGTGTGAGGGTCCTGGGTTCAATTCCTGGGGTGGGGGGGGCAGCAAAAGGCTGGGAAGGGGCAAGGTGGCGGTGTCTGTTCTAGATTATGAGTCAGTAGGAAACATAATTAAATGCAATGCATGAATCTTGAGTGGATTTGGAATTTTAAAAATCTCTGAAAGAAAATTTTGAGACAATTAGGGAAGTGTGGAAATGTACTAACCGATGTATTTGCAGATGGTGTGGGGTACAGATGGCATAATCAGAGTCTTGCTAATTTTCTGATCATGATTCACAGTTCCGTGAGGAAGTGCCTAAGCCTAAGAAATTTCAAGATGTCTATAATTTATATAACCTACTTTCAAATGGTTTAACAGGGAAAGCTGCAGCAAAATACTACCCATTGGCCAATTTAGCGTTGTACTTTTTAATTTTTCTGTAAATTCAAAAATTTTCAAATTAAAAAAAATGAGGAATATGAAAAATATGTTGGAGTTCCTAAAGAGGGAGACAGAATTATGGTAGCCTTTGTCCTAAATTTTCCAGGAATTTTTATTAGATTTTTTAGAATATTCTTTCCAGGAAGACACTCAGTAAACATTTGTTAAATGTGCACATACACACAAACCTTAAACATATGCTGAAAAGTGTAATGTTTTGGAGCTTACACTACAGCTCCCAGGTGGGGATTTAGCTCAGTGGTAGAGCACTTGCCTAGCAAGTGCAAGGCCCCAAGTTCTATCCCCAGCACTATCCTCCCCACCAAAAACAAACAAAAAACAAAAAACACTAGAGCTCCCAGATGAGTTGTTATCCCTGCTAAGAGCTGCCCGGTTGTAGATCTGGAAATAATGGTTGATGAACTAAAATAATTTCCACTGCCAGGTCAATTGCTGTCTCCACCGCCCCACAGTCACCTCTGGAAGGTCAGCTTTCAAGAGAGTCACATGACTGCACCACCACCAAGCTGCCAGAATCTCGGGGACACCCCTGGCCAAGGGCGGTCAGCCCTCACATGACACAAGCAGTGGATGAGACATGTGGGAACTAGGTCATTAGCAGGGGGACTGGAGATGAGAAACATGCAGAGAGAAGGCAGAGATGAATTCTTTTCGGATCTTCCACAGGGAAGCAAATACTACGAGGGAGAAAACAAGGCATATGAATAGAAAAGAATAAAACTGCAGCTGGGCCTGGTGGCACAAGCTTGTAATCCCAGCACTCAGGAGGCTGAGGCAGGAGGATCACCATGAGTTCGAGGACAGCCTGGGCTAAGAGTGAGTTCAAGGCCAGCCTGAACTACACAGTGAGACCTTGTCTCAAAAGCAAACAAAAAGGTCAGTAGAGGGCCGAGGTCAGAGAGTTGGAATAAGAAGAATGGCAAGAGGATGGACCATGCTGGAGGGAGAGAGGATGGAGAGAATCGGCTCTCGGGCTGCTTAATGGGGGCTCCTGACTGCTCTTCACAAGGTTGAGTCCATTTCCAAATTTCATGTTTTTTCATGCTAACCACTCTCCATTCCAACCCCAGGAGCTGGCTTGAAAGTTGCACTGTGGCAACAAGAAGAACTGAATTAAAACAGGACTTGGCTCTTTAATGAACTTACGTGCTAAAGACAAAACTGTACACAGAATTTCCAAAACAGCACGTGCAGGCTTTATAGTGCTACCTGAACATTTAAAGAAAGTGGTTAAAATCCACATTCAGGAATGAAGTTTTCAAAATGCATCGTGCAGGGCTGGGGAAGCAGCTCAGTGGCAGAGGGCTCCCCTAGCACGTGCAAGGCCTGGGCTCCATTCCCAGGACCGCGGAGCAAAAGGAAAGAAGAAAAGAAGGGAGGTAAGAATGTCAATGAAAAGGCCTCTTTAGCAACAAGAGGGCTGGACCCAAGCCAGATGACGAGGAAATGCAGTGGTAAAACCAATACTAGCCTCGGCTCTTTACCGGCTCAGCAGAATCTCCACTTTTGCTCCGGCAGAAGCAATACTAATAATGTTAGTTCAAAATAGATTTCTGGGCTATGCCACTTCCTAGAAGGTGTCATAGATTTAGTTAGAACTTCACCAGAAAAAATAGATCAGTCCCAGGTTAGTTTCCTGGAATTTTATATTTGACAACATTTATACCATACCAATTTACAATTCTTAGATGTCTTAGTTAAAACATTTTTTTTCTAAAGCAATAGGTTTACAGAAAAAACCTTGCATTTAATGGAAAGCCGAGAAACGTCCAACATCCGCTCCCAGGGCTTGGACTTCCGGCAGCCTTTGCCTCGGCTGATTCCTTAGGTTCAGGGCTTCAGGCAGAACAGGCAACAAAGCAACAGCCACACAGCCAAGGCCCGTGAGGCAGAGCCACGTGGACAAATACAAGATGTACTCACACCTTACTCAATAGCAACAGTTACATCCTGCCCAAACCGGGATCTTACTGATACGAAGTAGTGACTTCCTCCAAGTGTAGTTATCTAGGTTTGTCTGGAAACTTCAGAACCTGGCTTGTGGCAGCAGGCCGCATGTATCCCGACGGCTTGGCTCTCTGTACTCAGCCTTCGTTTGGTCCAATAAACTTTGAGTGGATTAAAAAAAAAAAAAGAAAAAGAAAAAGAAAAAGAAAGAAAAGAAGGGAGGGAAGAGGAAATGGGAAGGAGAGGAAAAGAAAGAGCGAGCCATCAAATTCTACCCTGCAGACAGGAATCACTAAGAGATGTTAAAACTATAGAGTGAATTTTTTTTGGGAATCAGGATATGAATATAGTTTTAAAGTACCTTCCTACAAATTCCTTATTGATTTCACAGAGGCAAAAATGGCAACTTTACAGTGAAGAAACCAGCAGATAACCAAATTATCTGATGACTAAAGGAGCGTTACTTTTAAGGACACTTTTTCATATTTTCTTTTTCTTTTTGTTTTTTTGAGACACGATCTTGCTCCATAGTTCAGGAGGGCCTCGAACTCACAATGATCCTCTTGCCTCAGCCTCCCAAATGCTGGGATTACAGGCATGTGCCACCATGCCTGGTTTTTAAATGTATTTTCAGAATTCCATTTTGGATATTCTACTGGGGTAAACTTTGAATACAGACTGCATGAAATAATTTTGTTGTCTCAATGCTAACTTTTCAGACTTGATTGTTGTACTGTGGCTACATCACCTTTGTCCTTAGGAAATACACAGTGAAAAACTAGGACGAGCTAGAGCAAATGTGCCACACAAAATATGAACAACTGTTGAACCAGGATGAAGAGTTTACGGGAACGGCCACCGCGGCCCGGGCGGATCGAATCTGGGCTCCCAGCCGTGCCGGGAGGGCCCGTGCTGACTTCGTGCGTGAGACCCACACCGGGTCTTTCGCTCCAGCGGCAGCCGGGGGTGGCAGTACCCCTGCCGTGAAGCCTCCAAGAGTTGTGTTACAAGCAACGTGGGAAGTGAGAACATGTGCGAAGAAGCCGCTTTGTCTGGGGCAGGGCGTGCGAGGTTGGGGTGCGGGTGCTCCTTGGCTAAGTCCCACCTTTCACGCACTGCGTCTCTCTGGGAAGGGCCCTTCCTCCGGGCTTCTCACCTGACGAACTCCTACTCATCCTTGTCCAATAGTTCAGCTCGGCAATAATCCAATAACCCATACTGGATATGGCGTTATTGATATAATGATAATATGGAATAGGTATTTATAGCTTCTACGGGAGTTTTTGGAATTTTTTGTTATTCAATATTTATGTTTATGAAAAGGAATGTAATTACTAGGTATTGTTAATAACTTCCCCCCAATACTTTATTATGAAAGAATGCTGACATACAGCTAAATTGAAAAGAATTTGACAGGGCCACTGGATTCTTTTTTTGTTTTTGTTTTTTTTAGACAGGGTCTTCTGTATAGTTCAGGCTGTCCTTGAACTCACTGTGTAGTCCAGGCTGGACTTAATCTTGCAGCCATCCGCCTGCCTCATCCTCCTGAGGGCTGGGATTACAGGCATGCGCCACCTCGGCTGGCTGTGACAATTTTATCCTTTGCAAAATCCCTCAAATTAAACTAGCAACCTGTTCTAAGGTTGATATTCTTTTCTTCTGGAACTTATTTGAGTTCACAGAAGCCTGGGAATATTATGTTTTTTTAAAATCCCTAAATAATAATACTAATATAGTGGTACCTTGGTCCATGAATTTAATTCTTTCCATGGTTCTGATCGCAAGCCAAATTAGATGAGAAATGAATTAAATTTCCCCATAGGGTCAACACTGAATCAACCATTGAATTTGATTTGGTTCTAGTCCAATTTGGTTTGCAACCAGAATCGTGCAAAGAATTAAATTCGTGAACTGAGGTACCGCTGTAATAATGAGAATAATAAGAATAATTGGAGAGAATTTTTGGATAAAGCCAACTGAATGAGATTTTAACTTAATGCTCTTGGTTAGTAGTAGTAATAGCCCTTGGGGATGTAGCTTGGTGGTGGCATGCTTGCCTAGACTGCACAAGGCCCTGGCTTTCATTCCAGCACCCCAAAATAATAATAATAATAATAATAATAATAATAATAATAATAATGGCACTTGAAGTTGCAAAGCCTTTTTCAGACCTTAGATATCTCATTTAATATTTGCAACAGTTTCATGTAGTAGGCATAATTTTCAGTTTTTTATTGTGATTAAAAAATATACATAATTTACTACTTTAATGTGTGTGCGTGTGTGTGCGTGTGTGTGCGCGTGTGTGTGCGCGTGTGAGATACTGGGGATGGAACCCAGGAGCACTCTGCCAGTGAGCTACATCCCCAGCCCTTTTTATTTTACCTTTTAAATTCTGAGGCAGGGTCTTGCTAAATTGCCCAGGTGGGGCTAGAATTTGCAATCCTCCAGCTTCCGCCTCGCTCAGTGCTGGGATTTCAAGTGTGTGCCGCTGAACCTGGCTTCACCTTAACTCTTTTGTTTTGTTTTGTTTTGTTTTTGGTGCCAGGGATCAAACTCAGGGCCTTGTGCTTACGAAGCAGACACTCTGATTGTTTTTGTTTTTTGAGACAGGGTCTTGCTATGCAGTCCAGGCTGGCCTTGAACTCATGGCAATCCTGCCTAGTGCTGGGATCACAGACGTGTGCCACCACACTCAGCTCACTTTAACTCTTGAATGTGCAATTCAGTGGCATAAACCGCATTCACATTTTGGGCAACTACCCAGCTGTAGGACTTTTGCACCACCCAGCCTGAAACTCAGGATCTCTTAAACAGTAACCCCTCATTCTCTCCTCTCCCCAATCCCTGGTAACCACTCTTCTTTCTC
Organism: Hystrix cristata; assembly: GCA_004026905.1. Taxonomy (NCBI): domain Eukaryota; kingdom Metazoa; phylum Chordata; class Mammalia; order Rodentia; family Hystricidae; genus Hystrix; species Hystrix cristata. Next base: position 66,156 of record PVJO010005238.1, read on the forward strand.
GCTATGATTTTGTCTGGTCAAAGTTTTTATATAAGTGGAATCATGTGATATTTGTCCTTTTGTGTCTGGTTTACTTCACTTAACTCAGTGTTTTCAAGTTTCATCCATGTTATATCATATATCAGAATTTCCTTCCTTTTTTATTTTCTTTCTTGTGGTACTGGGGATTGAACCTAAGGCCTTCCCACTGAGCTACATCCCCAGCCCCCCTCCACCCCACTTTATTTCTTTTTTTTTTTTTTTTTAATTTTGAGACAAGGTCAGTCTCGTTAAATTGCCCAGCATGGGCTCAAACTTCAGATTCTCCTGCGTCAGCCCCCACAGCGTGCTGGGATTGATACAAACGTGAGCCGCCACACCCGGCATCATTCCGTTTTATTTTATTTTATTTTATTTTTGAGACAGAGTCTTAATATGTAGTTCAGACCAGTGTTGAACTCACTATGTAGTCCAGGCTGGCCTCAAACTCCTGGTGATCCTCCTGCCTCAGCCTCCTGAGTGCTGGGATTACAGGTGTGCTCCACCACACCCAGTGCACATCATTCCTTTTTAAAGATGAATGTGGCACATATCGCATTTTGCTTATACATTCATATAATGCTGCTGTATTTGAACGCGGGTACTCAAGTATCTGTTCAAGTCCCTATTTATTATTTACATTTCATAGATAAGAAACCCAAGACTCAAAAAGACTAGCGTGAACTGCTAATCACACAGACTGTACAAACACCGAGCTGAGCTCGGGCCCAAGTGGTCAATGCCGATGTGGCCCTGTCTGGGGGCGTGCCCAGTGGGTAGGCGCATAGGAAGGGCACAGCCAGGATATTAGCTGACATGTGAGCTTCAGCGGCCAGGTCCATGGAGGGACCCCACAGCCAGCACCAGACAGCGGCACAGGGAGCCCCCCCAGAGGTCTCGGGTGCTGGAGGAGCAGCGACGGTGAGGCCATTCTCTCTCCTGAAGCTGGAGGAGGTGGCCTGGGCCCACCCTGGGCCTGCAGCCCAAGGGAGTCTCGGCCAGGCCCGGGGGACACGGGGGACATGGGGACCGGCCCCTGCTCCTCAGATTCCCCTCCGGAAGAGCAAGGTGAGAAGTCAGCCCCGGGAGAACCCCTCCCGATCCTTATCTTTTTTGGAGGTGACAGGAAGTAGCTGGGTCCCCTGACCATGGTGACACTACAGCTGGGGCTCCAGGAGGGGAGTCCCCGTGAGCTGCCGGGGCTGAGGCCACACCGAGCCCGCCATCCGTACTAGGCCTTGCTGGCAAGAGCCACGACACAGACTTGCTTCCTTCTTCTACCCTGTGCGGCCTGACGTCACGCACGCATTAAAGTGAGCAAAGACACGTGCCGTTCCATCTCAGCAAACGCTGTTGAAATTGGTTGGTTTTGTTCAGCCACATTCATTTCTCCTCCTTCTGGCAACAACGTCTTTATTTCCCTTTCAGGACCCCCCCCCCCGTCTCTCTCTTCCTTAAAATGTTTAATTATGGTAAAATATACAACATTTTCAAATTATGGCAAAATGTACACTATAACCATTTTAAGTGTTTTGAAAACATTTCACTATTGTATGGCCAATCCCCCTCCTTGTTAAGAAGTCAGATTTAAGCAGGGCACGGTGGTGCACACCTGTAATCCCAGCATTCTGGGAGGCTGAGGCAGGAGGACTTCAAGTTTGAGCCCAGCCTGGGCAAATTCGCCAGATCATGTCTCAAAAATAAAAAATAAAAAAGATTTAGCTCAGTGGTAGGGCACTTGCCTAGCAAGCGCCAGGCCCTGAGTTCAGTCCCCAGCACCTCCCAAAAAATTAAATTAAAAAACAAGAAAGGGATGTAACTCAGTGTAAAGGCTCTAGGTTCAATCCCCAGTTCTGCCAAATAAAAATAATAACAACTCCAGTTTATTTGGCCTGATGCCAACTCCTGGCTCCAGGATGGAGCCTGTAAATCAGGCTGGACCTATTCCAGCATCCTATTTCCCCAGCCGGGGACTGGTTTCTAACAGACACGTCATGAAAGCTGAGCTCCTGAGAATCAACCCAAGGCCAGGCGTAGCACTCAGGGAACAGCCCTTCTCTCCTCTGCCTCTACCGAACAGGAGGGCATTAACTGGGAGCCACCCACGGCCATCTTCCCGCCCACTCCAGCCCCGCCCACCCGGAGGAAAGCAAAGTTCAAGGGACACAGATGATTCCGGGTAACCATGTTCTGAGCCGCTGGATCTCGCCACGCCAGCAGCAACTGTCCAGAAACTTTTTAAGTATATGAACAATAAATCTCTTCCTCGCTAAATCAGTTTTGAGTTGGAGTTTTGTCATTTGTAACTGAGAGAATCCCATCTAGGGACGAGCATATAGTTCAGTGGCAGAGGGCTTGTGTAGCATGCATGAGGCCCCAGGTTGGATCCTGGCAACACAGTGAAGAAAGAAAAGGACAGGAAAGGAGCGAAGCGGAAAAGGGAGGGGCGGGGAGGAGAGGAGAGGAGAGGCAAGGAATTGAACCTGAGGCTAGGTGCAGCCCGGTGGTCCAGGAGCGCCTGGCACACCCGAGGCCCTGGGTTGGTCCCCAGGAGTAGTCATGTGTGGGCTTCTAAGATCCAAACACTCCTCCCTTCTTCCTTCTTTACCTCTTCACACTCTCAGAAATCATCGCCTAACCCGCCCCAGGGTGCCCCGTAAGTGGAGCACATGACATTTGTCCAGTGACAAAGCTGACAAAAATGATTTTGAAAGAAAATTAGTATAATCAAGATATCCTACAGAAGGGGGAAAAATAATAACGTCTCCCGATTCCTAATGACACAGGAGGGGACAGAAACCCCTGTGACTGCCTTACAGATAAGCAGGTCCCCAGAAAGACGGTGCTTGTCAGTCCCGGTGGGAAGCCCGCTGACCCCTGACCGAGTGGCTCTGGGCGCGAAGGGTCTAGTCCACACCCGCGTGGGTGCGGGCTGCGGCCAGAACAGCACCGCGCTGTGTAGGACACGGACACAGACGGTCGGGGCGATCCGCTGGGACCCGCCTCGCCAAGTTCCCACGCGGGCCGCCCCGGATGAAAGCGCCTTCCTCTCCGAAGCTGAGTTTTGGTTTTTGTTTTTAACCTGCCGGCGGGCCTCGAAGGTGCTTCCCTTCGGGCCTGCAGGGACCCAGCCCCGCTAGGAACTCGCACTAGCGCCCGGCCCGGAGAGGAGAAGAAGCCGGCCGGCAGGTGCCAAGCCTGGCCGGGCCGCAGCGCGGGGCGAGCGCGGTGAGGGCGCACAGGAAATCCGGCGGGTCGGGGCGGCACCTGGAGGCTTCTGCCGCCCCCTTCCCAACACGCTGCGCCCATCGTGGGGCAAGCTCGCGTGGGGTCCCCTCTCTCTCCCCGAAAGCCCGCCCCCATCTGTCCTGTCCAGGGCCCGTTCTTAGGCCCCAGCCTCAGCCCCCCGAGCCCCGACCACACTGCGACACGTGTTCACCTTCCCTCCATGGTGACACGGAGCCCCCAACTCCTTCCTGCCCAGCTCCCGGGTACAAGGGGCACCCGGCCCACCGGAGAGGCCGCAGGGAAGGCCACAGAAGAGCACTGGAAAAGGAGTCCAGAGCCAGGTGTGGTAGCCACGCCTGTAAGCCCAGGACTCAGGAGGATGAGGCAGGAAGATCGCTGAGAGTTTCAGGCTGGCCTGAACGATTTAGCGAGTTCAAGACCGTCCCGAGCTGCACAATGAGACCGCGTATTGAAACGCCAACGAAACAGAGCCCAGTTCTAGTCTCCCTCTGACACTTCTAGCGGCGGCTCCGGCCCGAATAACCCCAGTGGCCCTGCCAGGACCGACGCCCAAGCCCAGCGCCACCGGGCCGGGACACGCCGGCACCCTCGGGCGGCTGAGCGGTCTCGGGGTGCGCGTCCCAGCGAGGGGGACTCGCGACCCACGCCCGGCACCGCGCGTCGGGGTCTCGGGAGGGCGGCACGACCCGGCCGCGCCCACGCGCGAGCTGCAGCCCCGAGCCCGCCCGCGCCCCCCGCCGCCGCCCCCGCGCCCCACTCACGGCCGCGAGCGCGCGCGGCTCCGGCTCCGCGGGGCGCATCGTCTCCGCCTCCTGGAGGGCAGCCGCGCGCCCGCCGGCTATTTTAGCGCTTGCGGAAGGAAGGACGGAAACTGAGGTCACATGGAGCCGAGCTGCGACTCAGCACGGGGACTGGGGCGCGGGGTCACCCGGAGGTGGCGCCTGCTTGCCGCGGGTGGGGGTGGCCGCTCCGACCCCGACCGTGTCCGCCGCCGGGTCAGGGACCCCGCGGAGCCGCCCCGGGCTCGGTCCAGGGACCGCGCGCGGGAAGGGGCGCCGCCGTCCGCAGGTCAGCGCAGGTCAGCGCTCGTGGTCTGTCCTCCGTCCACTCAGCCAGTGGTGAGGGAGATCTTTTATGGCTCTGGGAAGGGAAAGGAGGGAGGAGGAGGGGGAGGAGGGGGAGGGGGAGGGAAGGAGGGAGGGAGGGAGAGAGAGGGAGGGTAAGGGAGGGAGGAATAAAAATGAGAGGGAGAAAGAAGAAAGAATGAAAAGGAAAAAGGAAGAAAAAGAAACTGGGAGATAGGAAGGGAGGATGGAAAGAAGAAAGAAAAAAGAGTGAAAAAAAAAAGAAAGAAAAAAGAAAGGGAGGGAGGGAAGGAGCGAGAAAGAGAAAGAAGCAAACAGAAAAGCAGAAATCATTGGAGTTCGCATGGCCCGCTGTCAGCCCCTGGAGCCTCCTGACCACCGCACACGGATGGGCTTTAAACACCTGACGTGGCCAGCGTCCCTGCAAGGCTGTTGCCCAGAGCGAACCGGACAGCCACACGGAAGGGGCGCCAGGACCTCAGAGCTGTTCCCAGGGAGCGTCCCTCCTCGCCGGGGAGGAGAGCCTGCCTGAGAGAGAATGTCTCCCTATGTAGTTCACACAGGCCTTGAACTCACCATGTAGCCCAGGCTGGCCTCGAACTCATGGAGATCCTCCTGCCTCAGCTGCCCAAGTGCTGGTACTACAGACATGCACCACCACACCCGGCCAGACTTATACTTTTAGCTGCCTACGGGTCACTCAGCTCCTAGGTAGCCCAGTGTCACCACCTCTCAGTGAATCCCAAGTGGAGCTGTGTCCTTGGTCCCAGTCTCTCTCTCCTCGTGTGGCTATGACCTATGGCCTGCTCCGACCCAGGCAGCCCGGCTCTCAGATCCCACCTCTCACATTCCACTGGTCACCAGTGCCTGCCGATTCTAACTCAAACATGTCCCCCAACCTTTGACACAGGATATTGCTACATAGCCCAGTCTGCCCTTGAATTTGCAGAGATCCTCCTGCCTCAGCCTCCCAAATGCTGGGATTACAGGCATGTGCCACCACGCCTGGCCTGAGATGTTTCTTGAATCTAACACTACTCTTAATTCGTGAGTCTACACCTCACCAGTTTATGTTTAGACCATTTCAGTGGCTTCCTTAAAGTGGCTCCTGGCCCCTGATCTTGTCCCTGTCAAATGTAGGCCCTACCCAGAAGCTACTGCCATCGGTCTAAAGTGTGTCACTTCATTCCCTTCCTACCATCTCTTTGGGGTTGTCTCTGCCTCTCTTACTCAGCTGGCTTAAACCCAGGTTTAAAGGTTTAAAGCTTCCTCGTAGGTACCTGGCTTCTCCCCCTTCATCCTCTGTTACAGCTTTTATATATTGGGGTTCTCTACAGGATTTCTTTCAAGAAAACTTTTAAAACCCACGGTCTGGCCAGTCATGGTGGCACATGTCTGTAATCCCAGCACTCTGGGAGGCTGAGGCAGGAGAATCACAAGTTCAAACCCAGTCCAGGCAATTTAACAACTTAGTGAGACCCTGTTTCAAAATTAAAAAATACAAAGAAGGGCTGGAGTTGTAGCCTAGTGCAAAGGCCCTGAGTTCAATCCCCAGTACTGAGAAGAAAAAATGAAAAACAAAAAGCCAGTGGTCTTGGTGTTCCATAGACAGCCAGTTGGTTAGAATTAGCACCAACTTCTCTCCTCTAGCCCCAAGCTGCCTCCGCAGGGACCCTAAGCCTCAAGAGTTTCACATGGCAGCTGAAAACGACCTTCCTGGGGCCCTCGGAGCTCCGGTTCTCCCTCTTGGCTGTGTGGCCAAGGTGGGGATCAGAGTATCGCCGTCCAACATGAGCTGTGTGCCCTGCCTGCCATGGCCCAGTGCTCCCCCGCCCCCCATGTTACCCCACACCCCAGTTCCCGGGCCACAGGTGCGCCTCAGCCACAGGGTCCTCAGACACAGGGCAAAGTGCTCCACAGCGGCCCCCGTCACAGGGCTCTGTCCCTGCAGTGGCTTCTGCCCTGTCCACCCCAGCCTGGGCTCCCTGCCTCCCCACTCCAGTGGCCATTTCCTCTTCTGAACCTACAGGGTCGGGGTCTGCAACGTCCCCTGGCTTCAGGGCAATGATTGTGTTGTGGTTTAAATTTTTGGATTTCTGTCTTGTTTTCCCGGCTACGCTCTGTACTTCTGAGGGTAGAAATCATGTGTTGTTCCAAAAGCCAGATGGTCCGATGCACATAAAGAGGCTCAGTAAACCTTGCTCTAAGAAGGGAGGAGGAAAGAGGAAAGGGAGGGGAAAAAGAAAGGCAACAGACCCACCCTAGCTGTGATTCTCTGGGAGCTGCCTGTTGCGACCTCTTTCTTAAATAAACATTTTTTTGTTTGTTTGGTTTTTTGAGACACGATCTCACTATGTTGCCCAGGCTGGTCTTAAACTTGTGATCCTCTTGCCTCAGCCTCCCTAATGCTGGAATTACAGGTGCGGGCCATAAAACTTCTTAATAGTTTGTCACTAGCGGGACTCCTTGGGCTCCCAAGATCAAAGGGAACTCTGAGGCCAAGGTCGTGGCCCTCGAACTCCCACTCCAGAGTTGCCCACCCAGCCTGGGGCTCTCAGCCTAGTACAGACAGGGCAGCCCTTCCATCTGGGCCTTCACATCGGTGGCCAGGGCTCGCTGAGCCATGAGTTAGTGCCACCCCCGCTTCTCCCAGCTCGGGCACATGACAGGAAGGGGATTTCCTTTGGGGCCCTCACTGGGAATCCATTGCTTTCTTGCCCCACATCAGTGGGCTGTGAGGGGAGGCTTCAGGAGTTTCATTTCCCTCATTTGGAATGGAGTTTTAAGAAGCAAAAATCACAACCGGAAAGAACAGAGGCCACCGCCCACATGGGCAGCACTCAACACCTTACAGTGCCAGGCTTGGAAAAGTTTAGGGGTCAGTGCTAAGACCCTCAAACTCTGGGCAACATGAGGGGAGAGCTTGGCAGATGAGCCTTCCCAGCAGGTACACCTACCTGAGGGAAAGGGCAGCTCTGGCTCCCTGTCGCCCATGGCCTCCTTCGGCCACTAACACCAGTGGCTGACCTGTGTGGGGACACCACCTCTTCCTCTTTGGAAATACTGATGGTATCATGATGGTCAAACATGACAAAATGCTGATAAAAGTGTCCTATCGGTGCCAGGGTGCGGCTGGTCCTGGGACGGTGAGGGAAGGGACCCACATAACTAACCATGGCCTGGGACAGGGCAGAGTGGACAGGAGTCATGGACACCAGGAAAGAGGTGCCAGGGCTGGGAGGAGGAAGAGAGCACACTGGCTGAAGGCATCAAGCAGAACCTTCTTGAATACCTGAGCCATCAGAACCTTCTGGAATACCCGAGCCATCAGAACCTTCTGGAAGGCCTGAGCCATCAGAACCTTCTGGAATACCTGAGCCATTAGAACCTTCTTGAATACCTGAGCCATCAGAACCTTCTGGAATACCTGAGCCATCAGAACCTTCTAGAAGGCCTGAGCCATCAGAACCTTCTGGAATACCCGAGCCATCAGAACCTTCTGGAAGGCCTGAGCTGAGCCATCAGAGATGGGCCTGGGGTGGGTCAGAGACTGAAGGAGGGGTACAGAAGGTGACCAGTCAGGACGCAGCCATGTCCAGGAGACTGTAGGAGAGATGGTGGCTTCTTATTGTGCCCTTCAAGGGATTTGTTCATGGCTCGAGGGGGGAGTACCACTATCTGTTACAGTTCTGCATGGCTCCCAAGACACTGGGTGCTGGCAGGCTGGGACAACAGTTTGTCACATTTGTGTGTTTCCCCAAGCAGTCCTTAGTCTACCACATTGTAGGAATTAGCGAAGATTTCTTTCTTTTCTTTTTTCTTTTTTTTGTTTTTTGAGAAAGGATCTCGCTATATATAGTTCAGGCCAGCCTTGAACTCACTATGTAGCCCAGTCTGGCCTTAAACTCACAGCGATCTTCCTGCTTCAGCCTTCCAAGTGCTGGGATTACATTCAGCAAGATTTCTGAACTGAATGACAGTGTTACTTATTTGGAGCAGCTGGAGAGCTCGAGAACTTGGGAAGTCATTTGTTGGTCACTGAGAAGTCCTTTTTCATAACTGATGGCTATAATTTTTTGGGGGGCGTGCTAGGGCCTTGTACTTGCTAGGCAAGTACTCTAATCACAGAGCTAAATCTCATAACTGATGGATATAAACCACAGAGGTCTTACCATGGGCTGGAGGCCCTGTGACTGCATCCCTTCCATGCCCCTCTCATTTCATAGTCCACCAGTTTCCTTCTCATCCACTCCACTCAAAGCATGAAGGCCTGCAGTAGCCCCTCAAGCCAAGTAGGCTCCTGTTTTGGGGAGCCTGCCACTTGCTCCTTCCAAGGCTGGAATGTCCCCACTGCTTGCCCCGTAGCCTCCACCAGGCCTCTGCTCAAGTGTTACGTCCTTAGAGGCCTCCCTTACCACATCACCTAAAGCCACGCCTGTCACTTTCTTTTCCCTGCTTTGCTTTTTCTTCAGCATATTTTTACTTGTGTCACTGCTTGGTATTTTATTATCTACTTGCTAATTATCAGCACCATCCCCTCAACTAGATTGTGGGCTCCTGAGGAAAAGAATCTCATCTGTTTATTCAGTACTGTGTCCCTGAGCTGATGATAAAGCCAGACACAGACCCATTGCTCTAGAACTGCTGTGGACTGCATGGATGGAGATAGATGGATGGACAGATGGATGGATGGAAGGACAGGTAGATGGGTGGGAGGATGGAGAGATGGAGGCATGAAGGGATGGATGGTCTTGGAAAGAGCAGTTGCAGTAGAGTGGTGGGGTCAGCAGCCAGGGTACACATATTGGTCAATTTGTAAATGAGGATGCTGTTGTGAAAACAGGGAAGGGTGGCTACACTTCCAAGAAATAAGGTCATTTAGCCAAGAGTGTGGTCCCGGCCAGTGGAGAGGTTGAGAGAGGAGGATCGCTTGAGCCCAGGAGTTCCAGGCCAGTCAGGTAATGGAATGAAACCCTCGTTTTGAAAACAAAACAAACAAAAAAGAAAGAAAAGGAAGAAAAAGCAGAAGAAAGCAGAGGAGGAGAAGGACAAGAAGGAGGAGAAGAAGAAAGGGAGGAGCAGGAGAAAGGAGGAGAGGAAGAAGAGAGGGAGAAAGGAATCAGGCAATGAAAGGGAGGACCAGCATGCAGTATGAGAATGTCTTCTGTAAAACGGGAAGTGCTGTATAAATATATTTTCCACAGCAGAACAGGCTGGAGGGGTGGAATAGATGTGGGACCAAGTGTTTATAAGATGGAGTTTAGTCATCACTATGTATATCTAAAATACACCATTAAAATAAAATTAAAAAGAAAAACCAAGATGGAGTTTAGCCTTCACAAAGCCTTGGCAGAGTGGAAGGCATCCCCAAGACCTCAAAAGAGGAATAGCAGGTTCCTGGAACAGGGAGGGTGCAGGCGGGGGTCAGCTGCGCTTCCTGAGAAGTGAGGAAATGCTCGGAGGGAGAGGAGGAAGTGCTGGTGAGAGGCCAGAGGGTCCTGGCCGGTGGGGCATGGTGCACACTGCACAAAGCAGGGGTCTGAAGCTGGCAAATCCACTGCACACCCAGCTACTCCTAGAGATGCCAGGTGTCAAGGAAGAGACCCTGGAGGGCTCCCCATTGAGCCTCCGGGGAGCCGGAGGAGGAAGAATTGGGAGAAAGGACTCTGCAAGGGGCCCGTTTTTGCATGCAAGGTGCGGTTTGCCGGGAGGTGGGGCTGCGGCCCTACAAGGCACATGCCCTGGATCTGGGAGGTGACTGGCTGGGCTACCCTCAGCTGGGGAGCAGGGCAATGGCCTGGACTGGGGCTCTAGTGGTGCAAGGCATGCTGGGAAATGTGGGTTTAATTGGCAGTTGGGCAGTTTAGCCACAAGCTGGGTGCAGGGGGGCGGTGGGGACTGTGAGGCGGAAGCAGGGAAGAGTAATCTTCTTTTTTCTCACACCAGCAAACCAGAGGAAGATGAGGCTCTCAGAACTAGTTATCATCAGCCAAGCTCTGCGAGTGAAGGCTGGATTTTCACCTTTCAGCACCCTAGAGAGACTCTTCCCTTCATGGCTTCTCCCCACATCTTCCAAGATCGTCACACCAGCGACGCGATTCTGCTTATCCTGCAAATGCCTTGCCCTAAGACCCAGTGCTCCAGCTCTGCCAGCCATGGGATCTCCTCCTCTGGAGATTTCACCACCTCGGACCTCCCTAAACAGTCATTCAGCCCGCCCTGAGCAACCCACCTTCCCTCCTTGTGGGAAGTGCCAGCCTAAATCTTCCCAAAAGCAGATTCCTGGGAAGTACAGTGCCCAAGTCACAGCAGACACTGTCTCAAAGCTCAGCACCTACCTTCACGAGAGTGGCTAGGTCACTGCCTAGAGCAATAATAACTAGAACTGCTGGGCAGGAGCATGCGTCTGCAATCCCAGCACTTGGGAGGCTGAGGCAGGAGGATCACTGAGAGTTTGAGGTCAGCTTGGGCTACATACCAAGACCCTGTCATTAATAATAATAATAATAATAATAATAATAATAATAATAATAATAATAAAGTAATAACAACTAGAGCTGTGATGACCAGGGACAATAGCAGAGAGGAAAACAAGAAAGAAACACATGGAAGTCCAAAGCTCTTAGATCTGCTTTTTTGTTGTTCTTCTTCCTGACATCACTGTGTGGTGGACCGCCAGGCTCTCTGTAACAGTCCCTCCATGTCGCAGTGAGCCTCAGGTGCTCCAAAGAAGACTTGTGTCATAGAGAATGAGTTAACCTTCTAAAAAATACTTAGGATTAGAGGCATAGCTCAGTGGTAGAACTATATAATGTGGCCCTGGGTTCAGTCTCCAGCACCTCACACACTCACACACACACACACACACACACACACACACTCTTATAATTCAACAACTCAGTAACAGACAAATAACCCAATATAAAAATAGGCAAGTAAGCCGGGCATGGTGATACACATCTGCACTCAGGAGGCTGAAGCAGGAGGATCGCCAGGAGTTTCAGGCCAGCCTGGACTATGATGTAGCGAGATCCTGTCTCAAAAAACAGAACAAAGGGGCTGGGGATTTATCTCAGTGGTTAGAGTGCTTGCCTAGCAAGCGTAAGGCCCTGAGTTCGATCCCCGGCACCAAAAACAAAACAAAACAAAAAACCAAAAAAACCCAAAAGTGGGCAAAGACTCTGAACACATTTCTCCACCAGATCTGCCAGTGGCCAATAAGCACATGAAAAAATCCTTGACATTGTTCATTACTGGGCAAACGTAAATCAGAGCTACCACGAGGTACCACTTCCTATCCACTGAGATGGCTGGAACCAAAACGTGAGACAACAAGTGTCAGCAGAGTTGTGGAGAAATTAGGGCTCTCACATGCTGTGGTGAGAATGTTAAGAGGGTGCAGGAACTTTGGTGAACACGCCTGGAGTTATCACAACGCTCACTGGTTCCGTTCCTGGGTACCCAGAAGAAATGAAAACAAGTTCACACAAAAACTTGGGCACGGATGTTCATAGTAGAATCGTTCATGACAGCCAGAAAACAGAAATGACTTAAATGTCCGTCAACTGCCCAGTGGTGAAATACAGTACAGCCGTCTCCTGCATCCTCAGGGTACTTTGTTCCAGGACCCTCCCTAATACCAAAATCCACAAGTGCACAAATCCCTTCTATAAAACCACATCACATTTGCATATTACCTCTCCTGCTGTGTCCTTTAAACCAACTCCAGGTTGCTTATAATACCTAATGCAACATAAACGCCCTGTAAAAAGTTCTTGGAAAAATGTCAAGGAAAACAGTCTGTGTCTACATTCACTACCGATACAATTTAAGAATTGTATATATTTTCTATCCATGAGTGGTTCAATCCACACATGTGGTGCCCTCACATACAGAGAGCCAGCTGTATATCCAGACAGTGGAATAGTATTTGACCATAAAAAAGAATGAGGTACTAGCCAAGTGTGGTGGTGCTAGGTGGTGTAATTCCAACACTTGGGAGGCTGAAGCAGGAGGATCACTAGGAATCCAAAGCCAGCCTGAATTATGTAGTGAGATCCTGTCTCAAAAAAAGAAAGACAGAAAAAAGAATGAAGTACTGATAAATTCTAAACACGGGTAAACTTTGGAAACATTATGCTAAATGAAAGAAGTCGGTCACAAGGATAATATATGATTCCACTTTGTGTAGGAAATGTCTAGAATGGGCAAATATAGAGACAAAAAGATTAGCGTTTTCCTGCGTCTCAGAGGTTGAGAAAAATGAGGCATGACTGCTGATGGGTATGAGGCTCCTTGAGACGTGATGAACATGTTCTGAAATTGTGGTTGGCTTCACTATCTGTAAATATACTATAAAGAACATCCCCTCCTATGCCTTAGATGTATAAATTATATGGTACGTGAGTTGTATCTCAATAAAACTGTTATATAAAAATAACTAACAGTAAAGCCAGGAAAGAAGAATAAAATTCCATGAACTCAGTGCTTTGACTGTAAGAAAGGAAAATGCTTAAAATACTTTTTTAAACTAGAACAAAAAAAGATTAATACTTAAATGGATACTGAGCAGTAATGTGGGAAATACCTCTATGCAAAATATCTTGTTTCCTAACTATTAGAATTTATATCAGAAAGAATATCAGAGCAATTAGCAACACTTTAAAACAAAGCTGGGAGTGGTGGTGCACACCTGTAATCCCAGCACTGAAGAGGCTGAGGCAGGAGGATCGCCATGAATTTAAGGCCAGCCTGGGCTAAATAGTGAGTTCAATGCCAGCCTGAACTACATGGTGAGACCCTGTCTCAAAAATAAATAAGGGGCTGGGGATTTAGCTCAGTGGTAGAGTGCTTGCCTTGCAAATGCAAGGCCTTGAGTTCAATCCCCAGCACCCAAATAAATAAATAATAAATAAAACACAATTATCTTTAACCCTATGTTGGAGATGTTTGGCAAGGAAATAACTAATACATATTGGTAATACATGCTACATTAATGAGTGTGTTGTATCCCTTGGAAATTAGAGTGCGGTTGCTTAATTCGGACTCTACCATTTGACCATGTGCTAAGAATCGCAGGTCTGGAGAAAGGATGTAAAGATGCTGGCTGGATTCAGAGGTGGCAACACAGCCTCTGATGTCACAGGTAGTGGTGGCAGTAATGCCGGGAAGAGTGATCAGCAATCGCTGTGATAAAGGCCTCCCCTCGGGCTGTCCCCGTGGTGACAGCTACCACATGCTGGGCACTGCCCAGTCGCTCGGCTGACTCTCCAGCCTTCCCTGGCACCTACCCCGTCGTCCCCAGACAGCATCTCTTGCTCGGGTGGCCACGGCCAGCCACAGGCCCCGAGCCACCCTCCACGCATTGCCTTCCACGTGGCACGGGCCCATGAGGTGTGGCTTCTGCATCTCCCGGAGAGCAGGGAAGTGAGAAGGGGAACTGCGCACTGCACCTAAATTTGGCCAAAAGGAGGAATTGGTTGGCAGAGTGGAAGTGACCGGAAGCTTGGGAGAAAGCATCTGACTTTTTCAAGTTTGAGACAGAGAGAAATGACAGGGCAGTTAGATGTGTTCACTAGATTTTAGTAATTCAAAGAAAATATTACAGGGTCACTCCTCAAGAAGATGCTGAAGAGTTTAGGAACTTTCTTTCCTTCTTTTTTTGGTACTCGCGACAAAACCCAGAGCCCGTGCCATGCTAGGCAAGTGCTCTACCACTGAGCTACCCTCCAGCCCTCATGGGTTTGCAAGAACAACCTCTTTACCTGTGTGGGAACATAAGTCCGTGACAAAAGGACAGGAGCTGAGAGAAGCCCCCTAGTGCCGGGCACACATCTGTAATCCCAGCACTCGGGAGGCTGAGGCGGGAGGACTACTGTGAGTTCGAGGCCAGCCTGGGCTACATAGTGAGAGCCTGTTTTGAAAACAAAACACAAGTTTTCTCATCACATGTGTTTCTTGGGCTATAAGAGAAGGTGAGCCCAAGCTGGGCAGGAGTCATGTAAGTGGGGGCTGATGGCTAAGATGCTTCTGAGAAAGTGAAATCTGCGCGGGAACCGAGGCTCATCTGGGGCTTCAGAAAGTCGTTTTTCAAAGCAAAAAAGGGATCTGCTGCTTGCGGTCAGTGTTGTCAGGTTGGTGGGTGACGAAGAGAAAGCAGAACTCCTCAAAATTTGTATTTGCTTCTGTTTCCTCTGTCAGAGGGACTGTCCTTAGAAGAGAGATGCCCAGAGGGATAATCAATCCAAGAGAGGAGAAAAAAACTACAAAAGATTTCTCCAGCATTTCTATGTGAATTCCAGGATTCTAGTGGGAAGGAATCCTTTCCCACCTTTTTTTTTTTTTTTTTGAGACAGGGCCCTCCTGTGTACTCCAGGCTGGCCTTGATCTCACTGTGTAATGCAGGTTGGCCTCAGATTTGAGGCAATCCTCCTGCCTCAGTCTCCTGAGTGCCAGGATTACAGGCGTGCCCACCACGCCCGGCTGAAGAGTGATTTGCAGATGAACCTCTCTGGAGAGCCCCTCTGGGAGCAGGCGGGCACCCTTACTGCAGGTTTCGGAGCAGTGAAGAACCTCAGTTCTACAAACCACAAGCCATTGTGTTCGTTGAGCTTCGGAATAAAAACAGATTAGTAGGGAGCTCATGTGCACCCCGAGGAGGCAGGAGGTGCTTAGAATCAGTGTCTAGGGCTAGAGAACATTTGTTCCCTGCCATCTTATCCCCGCGGAGGTCTTCGACACAAATATTTCCAATGAATTACACAGACAGTGGGGTCGTTGCCATGACTGTGCCTGATCACGTGGTTCCAAAGTCTTTGGAGCTGGTTCACAGGAAGCATTTGGAAAGGCTTCCAGAAGCCAGCTAGAGAAGCCCTAGAATGCTGTAAACTGAGCTTGATAGGAGATTCTGGTCAGGGCTCCGAAGACCAGAATGCTGATAGGAATGCAGAGAGTAAAAGCCAGGCTCAGGAGGCTTCAGCTGGGATCAAGACCCCAGCCGGCAGTCGAACTAGAGGCCAGGTGTGTTACGTTTGGGCAGAAAATTTTCTACATTTAGCCCGTGTCTCGAGGCTTTGTGGGAGACAGAGATTAAGGGTGGTGAGCTAATTAACCTGGCAGAGGAAATTTCAAAGTAGCTACTGTTCAAGCTGTGGCACGGGTACTGCTGGCTGCCTTTAGCCAGATCTACAGTGAAACCAGGAGCACATATTAGAGCCAAAAGATGTGAAAAGTTTATAGTTCTCACACAGAAAGAAAGCACCTGCAAAGTTGGGGCTGTGGTTGCAAAAAGACTAGCATTAAAAAGAAACCAAGTACTTTGCATTAGGACACTACAAAAGATGGCTTGAAAGCATCTCAGGAATCAGCAAGACTCTGCCCACTGCAGCTGTCATTTGAGAAGATAGCTCTTGGGCCCCATGCTCCAGGAAACGGCCACCTAGGAAACTGCTTTCCTGGGACTCACTGCACAGTACTTGGCCATCCGGGCACTCAGAGCCTGCTGCAGCCGTGATCAAAGAGGGCGTGGCTACTGCTCAAGCTGATGGCAGACCTCAGCATCATCCACGTGGTGCTGGTTTTACAGGTATAAAGAATGAAAGAATTACAGGGTCCTAGAGGTTTCCACCCAGATTTTATCTTTTTTTTTTTTTTTTTTTTTGAGACAGGGTCTCGCTATGTAGCCGTGACTAGCCTTGAACTCAAAGCAATCTTCCCACCTCACCCTCCCAAGTGCTGGGATTACAGGGGTGCACCACCGCGCCTAGCACCACCGAGATTTTAGAAGAAGGCCTGAGAAGCCGGGCAGTACGCCCTGAGAGGCAGTGCGTGAAGCTCTGGGAATGAAGCTGAAATTGCCGTGGAGACCCCAGGAAGCTGGAGATGTCAGGAACATGGAGTGTCCACTGAGGAACTCAGCAGGTAATGAATAAAGCCACCACGAGAGAGGCCATGAGGCTGGGGATTTAGCTCAGTGATTAGAGTGCTTGCCTTGCAAGCACAAGGCCCCGAGTTTGACTCCCAGCACCAAAAAAAAAAGAGAGAGGCCATGAGCTGTGCTACATGTCTCTGGCAGGGCAGACAACCATGTATCAAATAATGCAGTTTGTTGAACCAAGTCAGCAATTTGTAAAGGACTCAATTCAGCTGGTTAAAAGATGCACCAAACCTGATAAAAAGAATTCCGGAAGATTGCCATGGCAACAGCAATAGGATTTGCTATTGTGGGATTCATTGGCTTCTTTGTGAAATTGATCCACATTCCCATCACAACATCATTGTGGGTAACTGAAAACTTTTTGGAACAGTGTTTTTCTTCTTGGCATCTTGGGGGTTGGAGAAGCTCATGAAGTAAAAATTCGCCTGTATGCTTTGTGTTTTTCTTTTTCTTTCCCCATATAAAGTGTTTTCTATTTGTAAATTAAAATAATTAAAAAGAGAGAGAGAGAGGCCATGAGGGCTGAAACTGGCAATACTGCAGGATTGGGACCATCTAAGCCCTTTGGGGTGTGTGTTTTGCCACAACTTGGCCTGGGCACTGGACATGGAACTGTAGGATTTAATGTTTACCCTGTTAGGTTTGGTCTTGCTTGGTTCCAATATGTTTTTGTTTTTGTTTTTGTTTTTGTTTTGTGGTGCCGGGGATCGAACTCAGGCCCTTGTGCTTGCAAGTCAAGCACTCTAATCACTGAGCTAAATCCCCAGCCCCTCCAATATGTTTTTATTTCCCATATTTCTCCCTTTTTGGAATGGGAATGTCTACTCTGTCCTGCTGTATGTTGGACATGTTTAACTTTCTTTTTTATTTTTACAGAGGCTCACAGCTAAGAGTTTGCCTTGGGTCTCAGAGGAGACTTTGGACTGGGATTTTTCAGCACTTCTGAAATTGCTAAGAATTTGGCAGCTCTTAGGGATGGGCTGAATGCATTTTGCATAATGAAATGGACATGAGTCTTTTAGGGGCTGGGACAAAATGTTATGGTTTAGATCTAAAATGTCCCCCAGAGTCTCTTGTGTTCAGAGGTGGGGCTTTTGGAAGATGAGGGGCTCCTGAGGTCCTATACTCATCAGTGGACTTATCTGCGGGTGAGTTCATGGCTGAATGTGCTGTCAGAAGGTGGAGCCTGGTTGGAGGTGGGTCACTGGGGATGTGATCTGGAAGGGTGTGTCTCCCTCCCAGCTCCTCTCTTCCCTCTCTGCTTTCTGCTGCCATGAGTTGAACATCTTTTCCTCCGCTATGCTCCTCTGCCATGCCCATCTGCCATCCTGTTTCTGCCTTGGAGCCAGCTGACAGCAACTGTAACCACAAACCAAAATAAACCTCTTCTCCTTTAAATTAAGGTATTGGGGTATTGTGTCCAGCAACAGGAAAGTAACTAAGACACGTTTTTAACCACTTACCAGTCCAATTATTTAAATACAAGATGACAAAAAAATTGCATATTTTTGTTAATTTTGTGTGTGTGGGTGGGTAGGTGGGTGCTGGGGATTGAACTCAGGGTCTTGCACTTGCTAGGAAGCGCTCTACCACTTGAGCTAAATCCCCAGCCCCTGTTAATTTTAATAAGCTAATATAACAGGAAATATAAAAATGACAATTTGGGGGGGGCTGGTGCTAGCGATTGAACACGGGGCCTTGTGCTTGCTAGGCAAGTGCTCTAACACTTGAGCTAAATTCCCAGCCCCCAAAATGACAATTTTATCAAATTTGTTTAATAATTTTTCTGTGTATGGTATAGCTTAAAATATCCAATACACAATGCAATGTTACAATCCGGACAGTAGTATCTAGTTGCCTTCCAAATTCTTTCTGTAGGACTGGGGATTTAGCTCAAGTGGTAGAGTGCTTGCCTAGCAAGTGCAAGACCCTGGGTTTGATCCTTACCACAAAAAAAAAAATTCTTTTTGCATTATTGTCTTTCTTTGAACAACACACTTTACAGTGTCATGTTGGCCTTTTCTTTTTCTCTGTAGGTCATATAATTTCAATAAAATGTTTACCCAGTAAACATAATGGTGAAGATGTCAATGATGGGTATCTTGTTTGGTATTTCACTATCCTGTGTTTTTCAATTATTTGGTTTGTTGGACTTAAATTAAATTGTAAATCTAAATTGATTTTTTTTTTTTTTTTTTTTTTGCTGCGCTGGGGATCAAACCCAGGCCTTGTGAATGCTAGGCAAACCCACTCTGCCACAGAATCACATCCCTGCCCCTGTAAATGACTTTTGGAATCCCCTTCTTTGAATAACAAATGAGTTCCATATTGTTTGGTCCAGAAGGTGCATAAATGTTTTATAATACTATTTTTTCCTCACTTTTTTTTTTCCGGATAAGTGTGCACACCAAGGAGAGGGGTCTTGGAGGCACCATTCTGCCCGTGTTTTGATCTCAGACTTCTAACCCCCACAACTGTGAGAAAGTAATTTTTTTTTGTTTACACCAAAAAGAAAGAAAGATAGATGCATGGGGAGGGGGTCAAGCTGTCAGCTTCTAATCCAAGAGTTAATCTTAGCATGACTAATAGAACAACTGATGTGATTCACAAAGTACCCAATCATGTCCAGGATATATTCTTGCAAAATTGTTTAATTTAAATTGAATCAAACCTTAAAATTCAACCCATCATTTATAAGAAATAAAGGGGATAGAAAAGCCCTACCACAAGGAAGCTGTCAGGGAAACGCTAGGAGAGGCGGCTCCCTTCCACTTCACATCACAGAGAAGAGAGCTTTGCCCACCAGAACAGCTCTTACGGGGTAGTTCAGGCGGCCTTGAACTTGCTTATACAGCCCGGGCTGGCCTTGACTCACAGCTGTCCTCCCTCCTCAGCCTCCCAAATGCAGGGATTACAAGTGCGTGCCATCTTTTATCTTTTTTTGGGTCCTGGGGATCGAACTCAGGGCCTTGCACTTGGTAGGTAAGCACTCTAAACACTGAGCTAAATCCCCAGCCCTGTGTGTGTCATCTTACCCACTCTTTTACACATATTTCATCCAAAGAGGAGAAATGAGAAGGGGCTTGCTCCACCCATGAGGCGTGGGGCACGCAAGAGGGAAGCAGTCCGTGGCCACAAGTTAAGACCAGGGGAAACCACCACATGTGCCTGGTTGGCAAACAAGCCATGGGGCGTTGTTCTCAGCATCTCCTTCCTGCCTTGACTTCCTTCCTGACTCCCTCAGTTTGCAAGTTTCTGGGAAGCTCCTGCCTTCAGGGTACCTGCCTGGCGGTTGAGAGGGCCCCCACAGAGGAGAAGACAGGTGGATGGTGCAGACCATGCAGCCAGAAAAGTCCAGATGGATAAAAAGCCCAAAGGAGCTGATCTGTCCGGGAAGCAGCAAAATTCCCATCTCTGGAAGGGTCAGGCATAGCGGAAGACTTGACAGGAGTGAGCGGGAAGGAGGTGGCCTTGGTCATTTCCACATTCCCTGAAAGGACAGGTGGGGACAGTGGCAGTAAGAACAAGATAGATACAGGCAGGAGGCCTGGACAGGCATCCAGTGAATGGGCCAAGACTGAGCTCACTCTGATCTCTGTTTCCCTCCCGGGACCACCTGCTCCTCCCTGCTGCTTCCTCTGTGTGTCTCACATCTGGAGAAAGCAATTTTCTTCAGCAGCTGATTCATTCCATAAGAAGAGGAAGCTCATACCAAGCCCCTCAGGATGTCCTGGAGCAGAAGCAACAGCTCATTCTTGACGCTTCCACCCCCCACCCCACCCCAGCCCTCCTGGAAGCAGGGAGATTTTAGGAGAGGGGCTACAAGTTGTACTAGTACAAGGCTTGTGTTGAACTTCACAGATATTGCATTGAAAGTCGACAAAGAACACTGCCCCAGAGGGCAGGGAGCAGTGCAGTTCAGGTCAGCAAACTGGGCCCCAGGGCCAAGTTGTGCTGGGCTTGGACAGGATATGAAGATGAATAGACTCTTGCCTTGTACTCAGAGCACTAGCAGCCTTCAACTGCAGCAAGAAGGCTAAAAACAAAATATAAAGAATTTGCTATAAAGCGTACTTAGGCACTGAATCACCAGGAAAGAATATGGAGCCCCCTGGAAATAGATACCAAGCAGGTTACCACCCCTCTTCTTTCTCTCCCACCTGCAGAGTTCCATGCAGCCTTAGGTGAACTCAGGGAAGCAGCCCAGGACCTGCGGCCTTGGTGGTCTCCCCCAGACCCAGGACTCTAGAAATGTATCTCCCATTCGTTCATAGTGCTCATAGAACAAGGGTCAAGATGCTCCTAAAAATGAACGAGCGCCAGGCATGGTGGCACAGGCCTGTAATCCCAGCACTCAGGAGGCTGAAGCAGGAGGATGCCACGAATTCGAGGACAGCCTGAGCTACATAGTGAGTTCAAGGCCAGCCGGAACTACATGGAGAGATCCTGTCTCGGAAAAAGAAAAGAAAGAAAGAAAGAAGGAAAGAAAGAAAGAACTACTAAGGATAAACAAGGTTTTAAAAGCACATTGTGTCATACATGTGTACCCACTCCTCGTGATGAATGTAATCATTATGTACTGCAAACATGTACTAAAAAACAATTTTTTTAAAAAAAGCACACTGTGGTATAGAAATGCTTCTCATATCATGTTAGCTGAGTATCTCAATTCCATGAGGTTGTTATGGAAGATATTATTAACACCTGTTTACAAATAGGAACACAGGCTCCGGGAGGGCAAGTGACTTGCCCAAAATCAAGTGTGTAAAATCGAGCCCGCAGAACTGAGCAGGCGAACCCCTAACCCCTGAGCAGGCTCCAGTCCCACACATTCTGTCAAGAGGGCCCTTCTTCCTGGTGCAGACAGCTGGGACAGAGCCCCAGGGCCACACCGAGGAGGCGATGACCTCTGCACCCAGCAAGGCTCCTGTAGGTAAGGGCGGCCCAGAGGGGTGTGAGCAGCTGCTGGAGGCCTTCACCTTCCGCCTGACTGTAGTTTCCGAGATAAACGAGAAGCTCTTGGACCCGGCCGGGGAGGAAGTAGGAGTACTGGCCGGTTGGCCTCCCTGGCGCTTGTCTTATTTCCAGAGTGACTGGAAGGTAGCTGCTATTGACCCAGAATCCCACAGTGGAGAAAAACAGGAAAATGAGCGGAACCAGAACTTTCACGGCCAACGCAGAATGTAATGAATTAGAAAAAAGCCAGATTCTCGGAAGCGTCGATCGCATCCTCCTCCTAGAAGAAAGACCCGGTCAGCTTTGCAGAAAACATTTGTGGCTCAGCTCACCAACGGGTGTGGGTTCGACTCCGAAAGCGTGGCTGAGGCACTAGTTAACTTTCTGCTCTTGATGGGCTTCCTCCTGCAGGCTCCTCCCGCAGGGCACCCGGCCCGGCCCAGCCCTGAAGTGTGCCGCTGCTGCCCCCTGCTGGAAGGATAGTACCGGACCTGGGAGAGGGGTCCGGGGGTGGGGGGCCGCCACTTTCCACATCAAGGCGGAAGAGGGGGCGCTCTAAGGAGCAGGCAATACAACAGACTACTGTAAATGTAGTCAGACACCGAAATAAATCTGTTGAGGAAATGTCTGAAACATCTGGTTTATCCTTGCACACAGACCTGTTAAGAGGGGTCAAGGAAGAACAAGGCAGACGCTAGCTAACTGGGGCGGAAGGCTTTTAGCCAGGCCTAGACTATGATCTCTTCCCTTTGACCTATTAACCAAAGCACAGTGTTTTACTATTTGGGGGTGGGGGGAGTCCTGCAAAGACTATGTGACCAAGAGAATAATATTCAAACTCCTCAGCATCCTTTTCTTACCACTTATTCCAGAGTCTACAGACTGACCTGAACCTACCTCTGCTCTGACACCAAACGCTGCGCTGGTCCCCCACCTCTCTCCTTTCGTCTTACTGTCTTCTCAGTGCCTGTTTTCTTGCCCACAGCCACTACCTCTTACAGCTCTATAACGTGCAATAAATATACAGGTACAAAATTAGGAAACAAAAATGGACAGACATGAAACAAGAACAGGTGAATAGTTTAAAAGCAATAACCTCTCCACTGTATTCTCTTTGAATCTTGTACTGTATAGCTACATTTCATATTTAAAATAAATTCAATAAAAGTAGTTTATTTTTTAACTAGAAGTAGATTAGAAATTTTGGAAATGTAACCTATATTTAGTTTTAAAAATCAGTAGACAGAGTAAACTCCAGGCTGAACACAAGATTTCTGAGTTGAAATATGACTGACGAGTAAGCATCTTTTTTCAAGTGAAAAATACATAACAGCAGCTAGATGACATAGAAACTGGATGGAGTTGATAATCCATTCTCATTAAATCTCAGAAGGCAAGAATGGTGAGAATGGTGGGGAAGGAATGATTTAAAGGATCATTGCTTCTAGGATGAAATTGAACTTTATGCAATAAACAAAAATTAATTCTAAATTTGCACAGACCTAAATATAAAAGCTAAAACTGTAGAACCCTGTCTTAGTTACTTTCTTCAGTATTGGGACAAAATACCTGACACCCACAATTTAAAGAGGAGAGGTTTACTTTGGCTCTCGACTCAGTGTGTGCTTGCCTGGCTCCAAGGGAAGGGGGCCTGGAGGAGGAAGAGTGCTTGCTTTGTGAGACCAGAAAGCAGAGTCAGTGGAGGAGCTGGGAAGGGAAATATAAACGCTCTAGGCACACCCTGAGTGGCTTGCCTCTTCCAAGCAGGACCCACCTCCTAAAAGCAGCCTCCTAATCCAATCACCTTCCAGAGGTCCTGCCTATGATCCCAGTAGGCTTTGGAGGGACATCTAGAGCTAAACCATAACAAACCCTTAGAAGAAAACAAAGGAGTAAATCTTCGTGACTTTGAATTAGGTAATGGTTTCTTAGCTATGACACCAACTAACAAAAGAAGAAATAGATAAATTGTAAATAGAAAAAAATGTAAAAGTTGCTGGCTCCAAAACGACACTCTCATTCTAGAATATGTAAAGAACTACAACTCAACAATAAAAAGACAAATTACCTATTTTTAAAACAGGCAAAGGATTCAAACATACACATCTCCAAAGAATACATACAAATGGCTAATAGCCCATAAATATCGGTTCAAGATCATTTAAAACCACCATGAGCTATCACTTTGTACTCACTAGGATGGCAGAAAGAAAGAAAGAAAGAAAGAAAGAAAGAGAGAGAGAGAGAGAAAAAGAAAGAAGACGTGTTGGGAAGGATGTGGAGAAACTGAACACTCACACATCTTTGGTAGGAATATTAAGGTGTAGCTGCTGTGGGAAAGAGTTTGGCCATTTCTCCAAAAATTAATTTAGGAAAACAAATTAATGTAAAGCCACCATTTGATCCATTAGTTCACATGAAGGAATCAGAAATGTACATTTATACATCACTTCTTACAAAAACCTGTACACAAATGTTCACAGCAGAATCGTTCCTAATACCACAAACCGGAAACAACACACACATCTATAACCTGATGAATGGAAAGACAACACAGTCTGCACGTACAGTCAAATATCATTTAGCTGTGAAAAGGAATGAAGTACCAACACACACTACAATGTAGATGGACCGTGAAAGAAGTCAGATCCAAAATGTTACGTAGCACATGACTCCATTTACATGAAATGTTTAGAATAGCAAATCTATTAATTCAGAAAGTAGGTTAGTGGTTGCCAGGGTTCGGGGAAGGAAAGATAGGGAATGATCGCAAATGGCTGTGAGGTTCTTTTTGGCCGTGATTAAACTAGTCGGCAATTAACATGGGGTGATGGTTATACCGCTTTATGAATACACTAAAAACCATTGAATTGTACACTTTATTTATTTAGGTATTTTTTTTTTTGAGACAGGGTCTTGCTATGTATGTCAGGCTGGTCTTGAACTTACCATGTAGCCTAGGTTGTTCCCTAACTCACAGCGATCTTCCTGCCTCGGCTTCCTGAGTGCTAAAATCACAGGTGGGCACCAGCATACCCAGCTGGTATGAACTGCATGCTTCACAGTTTGTTTTTTTTGTTTTTTTGTTTGCTATGAACTGTATACTTCATAGTTTGTTTTTTTGTTTTTTGTTTTGTTTTTTGAGACAGAATCTCTCAATGCAGTTGAATTGTACACTTAAAAAAATGGTAAATTTCATGGTATGCAAATCCTGTGTCAATAAGGCTGTAAAAATACAGTCAAAATAGTTGAAATTTTTCTAGAATTGAAGAAAAACATGATCCCTCATATAAAAGATACACTCTGAATACTAAGCAGAATAAATATAAATAAGTCATACTTTGGCATATTGAAGTAAAGTTGTGGGATGTCAGGATAAAGAAAACGCCCTAATGGCCAGAGGAAAAAATAACTAGACTAACAACAGACTCCTTAAAACCAACCACTCATGCCAGAAGATAATGGAGTGATATTTGCAAGTGATGAAGGAAAAAAAAAAGTAATTGTTAACTTCAAGTGTTTCACAGCAAACTATTCTCCAAGAGTGAGGGTAAAATGAAGGGGCTTTTTAAACATTCAAAGATTAAGAGAATCTCAGTGAATGCAAGGGGCCAGATATATGTAATGTCTACATAGCATTCTCCAGGAAGGAAAAAGGATTTCCACGTCTGGGGCAGGAAATACGTGAGGTGAATCTAGGGCAAATCGTTACGCTGCAGATTTATCATATGTGTATGTGGGATGGCGTTTGTGCAAGGATATTCCTTCCACTGTGTAGTACAACAAGACTGGAATAAAGTAAATGCCCATTACCGAGACTGGGTAAATAAATGGTGGGTCATGTGCAGGATGGGTATCACGCGTTGGTGTCAAAGATCATCGTGGGGATTTAGAGTAATGACTCAAGTCATTGCCAGGGTCCACCACTGTCCAGACCTGTGACTCTGAGCAAGTTACTTGACCTCTCCATCGTTTTAGTTGCCTCATCTCAAACAGGAACACTTAAATCGGGTGTGGTGGCACACACCTTTGAGCACAGCTGAGGCTGAGGCAGAAGGACTACCTCAAGCTTGGGTCCCGCCTGGGCAACATAGTGAGTTCAAGACCAGCCTGAACTAAGTGGCAAGACCTTGTCCCAAAAAAATAAAATAAAAGAACAATAGCAGTCCCTACTTCGTAAGGTGTTGTAAGTTTGCTGAAAATGAGGTCAAAATAGATAAATTACTAAAATTCCTGTATACCCTTAATAACCAATGAATAATATAATAGGAAATAAATCCTATCCTCAATTTAAAAGAACTAGCAAACAATGTAAATGCCTGTAAGAAAAACACCCTTCTTTTCTGCTCCTAAAATTTCTATTTGAAGGGGGCTTTTTTGGGGTGCTAGCTTTATTCTCTCCATCCCTTTACCATCTGCTCCTCGGAGAACAGACTGATTCTAAATAGCAGAGTGAGGAAGAATAATCGGGCATGCGAGGCTCAGTCCTGCTTTTCTTCTGGGGAAACCAACTGTTGACAGTGTCCTATATATAGATGCAGTATGCCTATTAGGCTGCTTCTATGATATTTGTGGCTTGATCTACCAAGCCCTTGGTAGATCTGACCTAAAACTACCTCCTCTAACCTGGTTTTTACCAGCAATAAAGGGAATATCTTGGTCCCCCAGATGCCTTAGCGGGTGATGGGGTTCCGATCAAGTTTTTAGGTTCTTGGGCCCAACCAATTGAGAACTGGACAGGGCATTCAACCATAAGAAAAAAGCAGCAAAGCTTAATGAAGTTTAATTAGGTGATAGTATGCTCAGAGTGAGCAGGCTTGCACCTATGGAAAGGAAAATGGTACAAGTGCTGAAGGCGGTGGGGTCAAGAACCTCCCAGTGGGTCTTCCAGAGCGTGGTTGACTGGCAGCGTGGCTGACAGGGTGCTGAGCGTGTCAGGTGAATCTACGGCATGGGCCCTTTCCCATAATTCCCTCTGTTGTCCTCAGAGCTTTGAGGCAGTCCACATGTGTGGGCCTTCCGTGAGCTCCACATGAAGCAAGGTTGCTGTGGGTCCTGCAGGGGTCTGGCACATACGTGTCTTAGCTCTCCCTTCGAAGAGCAGGCCTGAGGACTACTACTCCTTTATTTCTCACTGTGTTCCAAATGCAAATGGGAAACTAGCTACTTACTGGACTCTCACAAAGTTAAGGACACAAAAGGTGGCCTCGGGATATACCATGACTGGGACTGAGAATATACTTTATCATAAAGAACAATTCTTTCCGAATCTAGTAATTCAAGGAGCACACTGATTTTTTGGGGGGTACGCTAGGGATTGAAATCAGGGTGTTGTGGTTGCTAGGCAACCGCTCACCACATAGTTCAGGTTGGCCTTGAACTCACAGCAATCCTCCTGTCTCAGCCTCCCAAGTGCTGGCATTTCAGGGATGTGCTACCACAGCTGGCCATGCCATGAGTTATCTGTGGGACTTGTCCATATCCTTTACTTGATAAACAGAAATAGTGCTTGTGGGAGCAAATTGGTCCAAATTAAGCAATATCTAACAAAGATGAGGATGAGTATAACCTATAATCCATGAACACCACTTCTAGTAATATATTCTACAGACAATAGTGTCTAGGTACAGGGCTCACTCCAGTTTTTTCTTTTTCCTTTTTCTTTCCCTCTTCCTCTCTCTCTTTCCTTCCTTCCTTCCTTTCTCCTTTCTTTCTTTGGTACCAGGGAAGAACCCAGGGCCTTTGCACTGAGCTACATCCTCAGTCCATTTTGTTTTCTTTTGTGACAGGATCGTACTAAATTGCCCAGCCTGGGCCCAAACTTGCAATCCTCCTGCCTCACCCTCCAAAATAGCTAGGATTGCAGGTGTGTGGCACTGTACCCTGCTCATTCCAGCTTTGTTCTTAATAATAAAAACCTGAGGGATTGGGGATTTAGCTCAGTGGTTAGAGTGCTTGCCTTGCAAGCACAAGGGCCTGAGTTCGATCTCCAGCACCCAAAAATAAACAGATAAATAAATAAATAAAATAAAAACTTGGGAACAACTCAAATGGTCATCGACTAAGGGACAGATAAACTGGAGTATATTGGTAAAATAGAATGCTGTACCACAATTACAAATGAATCAACAGCTCTACATTTGAGTGTAAATAAATCAAAAGAATATAAGGTTACAGATCAACATGAACGGTGTTGCTGTACATTACACGACGCCCGTAGAGCCACACACTGTTTCACGGTGGGGACACATCCTGAGAAAGCCATCTCAGCTGATTTCGTCATCACGAGATCATCACAGTGTGTACACACACACGCCTGTGTGATACAGACTACTGCACCCCTGTAGCCTGGGCCACACCCACACAGCATGTCACTGTAGCAAGGGCTGCAGGCAGTGCTGAGTACATGCATACCTGAGTGTATCTAAATGTAGAAAAGGTGCAGTAAAAATACCAGGCAGCAGGAATCTTTCGTCTCCATCACAATCTTCTGGGACCCCTGCTGTAATATGAGCTGCCATACTAAAATGTCACTCTGTGGCACATGACTAAAACAATGCTAGCCTTCTTTATGGAGTTATGCATAGGTGGAAAAGTATAAAACAAACATGATAGCCGGACATGGTGGCACACACCTGTGATCCCAGCACTAGGGAGGCTGAGGCAGGAGGATCGCTGAGTTTGAGTCCAACCTGGGCTACCTAGTGATTTAAAGGCCAGCCTGAATTATATAGCCAGACCCTGCCTCAGAACAAAAGAACATGTAACAAGTATAAAGTTCTGGAGAGAGGGAGGGAAAGGGATCAAATCACAGGCTGGAATGTATAGAAGACCTCAACTCTGCAGTATTCTGTTTCTGAGAAGAAATTATCTGATGCAGATAGGGGAAGACACTAAAGTATATCAAAACCGAAAGGTGGGCAAAGGTGTTTGCTGTTATTCTGTTTACTCTTGTGCTTATTTAAAAGATGTCACAATTTAAAAAGAACAATCACTGGCCCAGTGTGACAGGAAAATGCCCAGCGGGTTTCTGCAGAGTCAGATGGACACTGGTGGGAACACAGCCAGGGAGAGATGGGTCCCAAGCAGGCAGCAAAATGAGTTTAAAATTAGCTGCAAGGCATGTGGGACATGAACATCACCTGAAATTAGAAAAATGAATAAAGGACAATATTTGGAAAAATAAACTGCTCTAAATGCCACAGGTTGTTAAAAGGAATAAAGTTTTAGTGAACAAAAGCAGCAAATTGCTATTACTGAGTTTACGTTTTTGTGTTTTAAAACAGGGTCTTGCTATGTAGTTTAGGCTGGATTTGAACTCACCATGTATCCCAGGCTAGCCTCAAACTCACAGCAATCCTCCTGCCTCAGCCTCCCCAGTGCTGGGATTACAGGTGTGCACTACCACGCCTGGCTCTGAATTTGTACTGATGAGTTTATTGGGCAAATTGATACTTGTTTAAATTCTTTTTTCACTACTGGAGATTAAACCCCAGGGCTTTTGCACTGATCTACAGCCCCAGCTTTTTATAACTTTCAGATGGGGTCTTGCTAAATCACTAAATTGCCTATGCAGGCCTTGTGCTTGTGATCCTCCTGCCTCAACCTCCCAGAGTGCTGGGATTACAGGTTTGTGCCACCATGTCCAGCAGCATTCTCATGTTCTACCACATTTATAACCACTGAGACAAGTCTGGGCTTCCCTGCTGCATCATGGGAGGCTTAGAGTCAGTTTTGCCTACCTTTGCCTGCCTGATAGTATGCTGCTCGTGGTGGGTCCTTGGTAAGTTTCTGGATGACGGAAGGAGGAAGAGGCCCTCGGGAGCCTGGCCGAGGAAAGGATCAAATAGCTAAAAGTGTCTGCTCCTCCCAGGCCGCCAAGCAGGGCATCTAACCGCCCGTGCTGGGGACTCAGGCCACAAATACTTCAGGGTTTTCGCTTCTTGATTTCCTTAAGACCAAGTTCTGCCCATTTCCAACTTCAGGTTCAGCCTCAAGTGCCAGCCTGCTGCTAGGGGGCTGGGAGGTGCTTGTAGAAGAAGCCATACAAGAAAGGATGATGAAAACCAGTTCGCAGGCTGAGCCAGGGGAGCCCAAATGAATGGCCAGATGGGGACCAGGAGCCCACAGCCAGGAAGCCACACAGCAAAGCCAAGAGCCAACAAGGAGAGGCCGTGGCCAGGCAGGACCAGCAGAGGTCGCCGGCTGGATGTTAGGGGTGCTACGGTTAGCAAATAAAAATATAAATGCCCTCTCATCTCACATGCATTAGGATGGCCACTATTTAAAAAAAAATACAGGAACCAGCAAGTGACAACAAGGATATGGAGAAATCAGAATCCTTCTGCACTGTTGAAGTGTAAAATCGTGCAGCAACTTTGGAAAACAGCATGGCAGTTCTTCAAGAAATTAAATATAGAATTAGCACATCATCCAGCCATTGCACTTCAAGGTAGATATGAAAAAGAAATGAAAGCAAAGTCTCAGAGAGCTATCTGTGCTAGGAGTGGTGGCCCACACCTGTGATTCAAGCACTTTCAGGGGACTTGGACAGAGCACAAGAACCTACCAGGAGCCGGAAGTCCCAGAAGGAGCCAGCAAGGCAAGCTGGAGTGAGGTGGGGACCCACAGGAAGCCAGCCAGGGAGGGCAGGTGTCTCCATAGAGAGCCAGGACCAGCCCCTCAGCAGGAGCTTGTGCTAGCAGGAATCTGTCGAGAACAAGAATAAACAGCTCGGATCTTTTGGAAACACTTCCTGCCTCATGGTTCTGTTTTCTTCTTTAAGAGAGGCTAAAGGACCGGGGTGGACCTCAGGGGTTGAGCACTTGCCTGGCATGCACAAGGCCTGAGTTCTGTCCCTGTTGCTGAAGAAAGAAAGAAAAAAGAAAGGTGAGCAAACCCAGCAGCTCAGAGATCTGCTTTTTGTTTGGCTGATCTTGAAATTTTTCACAAGCTGCTCACCGGCTGCTCATTTTGAGCATTAAAAACGGGCAATTGCGTTGTGAGAATGTTGCTCCCTCTCACGTGTGCATAATGCTCACATTCGTCACCGGGCTCCTTTCCTGGAGGGCTCAGGGCTCAGTTTTGGTTGTTGGAGGATACT
This sequence comes from Hystrix cristata, assembly GCA_004026905.1. Taxonomy (NCBI): domain Eukaryota; kingdom Metazoa; phylum Chordata; class Mammalia; order Rodentia; family Hystricidae; genus Hystrix; species Hystrix cristata. Next base: position 96,502 of record PVJO010005238.1, read on the forward strand.
GAAGTGAATGGAGGGTCCCGGCCTGGAGGGGAGTGTGGCAAGAGGCAAAGTGCAGTGTTTTAGAGAAAGGGTGGCAAAAGAGGTCTACGTCCAGACCCCCTACTGTGTCAACTAGGTGAAATGTTCCGCTTCCTACAGCAGGGGAAAGGGGTTGGGGATGTATCTCAGCAGTAGAGCGCTTGCCGAGCAAGTGCAAGGCTCTGAGTTCAATCCCCAGCACCCAAAAAACAACAAAAAACTACCTATAGCCGGCAAACCCAAACTCCTCCACATGACAGTTCTGATCTAGCCTGTCTCTGCGTCTGTGCCCTGTCCCACCACTGAGCCAGCGCACACATTTCCAGACCGACTGGACCTCCTAGGCCCCTGGATCACAGCACCCGCTAGTCCATCCTCCTAGAGGAATGGGTTTACGGTGCTTCAGACTGCTGACTAATCCTCAAAGACCCCACTTTGACATCACCCCAGGGTAAGTTGAATACTCACCTCCAAGGCCACGCCAGGTCCCATATGTGATTCCATGGAAGGATTTACTCTGATTCACTTGGTTGTTTATGCTCAAATTTGCATTCACACTAGCTCGTGAGCAGCTTCGTAACAGACCCTGTTTACAGCTTTAGTTTTCTGTTCATTTTTGTTTGTTTTGAAATCTTTTGTACATCCCAATACATACTGGGTGCTAGAAAATATTTAACAAATTCTGAGTTATCTTTTCTGCTCTTTTCATTCTTTTGCAATTTCAGAAGCTGTGGCTCAACCACAGCACATCAAATCCAGTGCGGCCTAGGGAGTCACCAATAGTTCTGTGTGATTCCATAGGCATTTAATCCACTATTCCCATAAATTGTGCATAAAAGGGCAGATGCAAGCTCCAAGTAGGGGTGCATGCCTGTAATTACAGCATTCTGGGAAGCTGAGGCAGGAGGACTGCAAGTTTAAGCCCAGCCTGGGCAACTTAACAATTTAGCAAGACCCTGTCTCAAAGTAAGAATTTTTTTTTTTTTAAAAAAAAGGGCTGGGGACATAGCTCAGCGCAAAGCCCCTGGCTTCAGTCCCTACTACCAGAAGAGGGCTGGGGTGGATACATTAGGCTGCTTCCAAAAACATGTTAAGAGTTGGTCTCTCCTACCACCGCACTTCCAGCAAGAGCAACTGTCCATGCCTTCTACTGCCCTGGGAAATCTGGTCATAAACGATGTCACCCTTTGCCCTGGTGAAGGGGAAGAGATGTCATGGACAACATTCATTCCAATCTTACACCTTTTCTTCAAAGGCCAAGGGCCACAAAGGGACACAGATGAATAAAACACCCTTTAATCACCAGCTGAGGAGAGAGAGCCATTAGTTATATTAAAAGAAACAGATATGTGGTCTGTCCCATTATAATATGCCTCTAACTAATCCAATGTGGGACATCAGCAGTTTTATAAACTATTTGGGGTAGACTTTCTCAAGGGAGATAGGCACTCAGCACCATTACTTCACTTTCACACCTTCCTCTATAGAGAAGGGAGAAGAAATAAAGTATGTCTTACTAAGCACCATGCCATAAATAGCACTTGTCTTCCCTAACCTGTTTTCTTGATTTAGAATCAGAAACTAAGGGGGGTCAACAGGTTAGTAAGGGATACAAGCAAAGGGGCTCCACAAACTATATTCTTAAACTTAGACAGCATGTTGCTTTTAACAGTATTCTAATGAGTACATTTAATAAAAAGCAATTGGGGGGCCCCAAAAAAGAAACTGGGACAACCAAATTAGAAAGCTGCCCCTGGTTTCTTTCCACTAAACAAAACGAAATTTCATAGGGTCTCATTATGTGGTTTGGACTGGCCTTGAGCTTGCAGAGATCCTCCTGCCTCAGCCTCCTGAGTGTTGAGGTTACAGGAGTGAACCACCAGGCCCAGCCTGAAGCAGCATTTAGCAAACATGATCAACTGATTCTTTTTTAAGCTTTTGGTTCCCAGGAGCCATTTGTCCAGCACTCACATGCCTGCCTCTGTGGCTTGGCGAACACCTGTGAGGCACCTGTTAGCTGGGGCAGGGTGACATGGGAATGGGGCCCCAGAGGGTTATGGCTCCCTGGCCATGTTCCCTCCCGAGCACCGTGAATGTGAATTCCACTATTAAAAGCCAAAGAACTTATAGGTTAATTCTATAATCTACAGAATTTGTTTGAAAAGCCACTTTTGGCTTTTCTAATGTACCACCACATTTTCTAATGTATAAAAAATTTCCTTTTTAAAATATAAGGAATCGCAGGTGGTTATGGTTTTATAACTTTTTATTGGGAAACTAAGGCAAAACAACAGAATTCAAAAAGATTAATACAGAATTCTAATTTTAAAGCTAAACATGTGATCTACACCAAGAACTAAAAATCAGTTTACCAATATTTATGAATGGAGGGGAATGGCTAGAATGCATTCACAGTAATTGTTTCTTCTTCACTACCCTCAGGTTTGCCCTTCCTCCCTCTACCTATCTACAGTCTGTAATTTTAGAGGAGCTTGTCTTCCTACATAGTCCTTCTCTGTTCCTCAACAAATACCCGCACCCCTGCCAACGGGCTTAGCCACGTGGGCGCAAAAATCAGTTCGCCGGAGTTCCCATGCCAGTTTAGGGGAGCTAAGACACCAATAAATAATCAATAAATATAAGTCATGTACACAAGGTATAGTCATAGAGCATGAGTTAAATATAGATAAAACATAAACTAGGAACTGAGCGTGGTGGCGCACACCTGTAATCCCAGCTATTTGGGAGGCTGAGGCAGGAGTATAGCAAGTTTGAGCCCAGCATGAACAACTCAGTGAGACTCTTGTCTCAGGATAAAAAAGGGCTGGGAGAGATGGGGATTTAGCTCAGTGGTAGGGCACTTGCCTGGCAAGCACAATGCCCCACAGTTCCATCCCCAGCACCAAAAAAAAAAAAAAAAAAAAAAAAGCGGGGGTGGAGACTAGGGATGTAACTCAGTGGTAGAGCACTTTTGCCTAGCATGCACGCGGCCTTGGACTCAATCCCCAGTAATGGGGGGGGGAAATATATGTATAAATAAGTACACACACACACAAACTAGTGAAATTTCTTTTGGGGGGTGGTGCTGGGGATCATACTCAGGGCCTTGCACTCGCAAGGCAAGCACTCCACCACTGAGCTAACCCCCCCACCCTGAAATGTCAAGAAAGGAAAGATCACACCCAGCGAGAGGGCTGGAGGAATGTTTCATGAGAACAGCTTGGGTTGGGTGTAGACTGCTCTTTCCTAATAGATGCTTCAAAGGGGTCCTGTTTACCATAGTCCCAGTTGTGGGGGTCTTGATTTCTGGAAGTAATCTTTTCCAACATTAATCTGTAAAACTCCTTAAGTTTCTATCTCTTCAAACTGTTCATTTCTTTCTTTTTTTATTTTTTTGGTACTGGTGATCGAATTCAGGGCCTTGTGCTTCCAAGGCAAGCACTCTAAACCACTGAGCTAAATCCCCAACCCCTTAAAATAATTTTAAAAACACTACTACTGTTAGTCTATGTAAACATTTGGAGACTTAATTACAATAAGGTTTAAGGTTTTATTATTTTTGAAACTCCACAGTTGAATATCTAAAGATCAGAAGATTTTGAATCATTTAGCCATGATTTCAAATATGCAACCGAGAAAAACCCACTTGCTTCAGATGCTTCAGATTTGCTTCGTCAAATCTGCCTTTATACTCCCATGAATAAGAGATGAAATAAATGGATTAGCAGTCAAAAGTCAAATGACAGAAAAATAATGGCATGTAGGAAATCATATCTATTAACCACAGAATTCCTTGTGTGAAAAGTTTTAATTACAAGCCAATGAACATTACAAACTTTAAGCTTTAATATTTCTTCTTTCCTATGTAAAACCAGATAATTCAAACAGCTTAACTGAAATATGACAGAAGACAGTAGTATGAAGGAGTAGGAGTAGTGTCTGCTTCCACATCTGCATGCTTCATTGGAGGGCCAAAGGAAGCGCTCCCAGTTTCCCAAGGCAACACAAATTCAATTGCACATTTTTCCTGATTGTGGTTGCAGCTGAAACACAACACTGCTTTGCCTTTCAGCAGCACTTTTCATCCACAGCACAGTGCTTTCCTATTATGCTTTCCTTTACCCTCAATATCTCT